>SJYV01052002.1:1386918-1438728 GCA_006410875.1 Neotragus pygmaeus | reverse complement strand
CCTTCCGCCCCCCTTCCTGGGCTGGCGAGGCTCTGAGAGGGCCTGGGTCCCCGCTGCCCTGTGGCAAAGATGGCGCTGGTGCTGGGGCACGTGGTGAGCCGTCTTGTAGGGAGCCCTTCCACCTCATGAGGCTGGGACGTGGGTCCTTGTGGGTGGGAAAGGAAGCGGGAAGAACAAGTTTCCAGGAGAAAGCAGTCAGTTGCCCTCTGTGGCTAGTGATGCCCCTCTGAGCCGGTTGCCCCAGCTCCCTGGCCTGGGGGACTGGAGCTCCTGGGGGCGCCGTGGTTTGGTGCTGAAGTCGGGTTGCCTTCCTCATCTTCCCAGGTGTGTGGTCGTGCTGTTCAATCCCCGGAAACACAAACAGCACCACATCCTCAACAGTTCCAGGTAAATGGGTCTGGGCCCTCGGGAAGCATCTCCTGGGAGCTGTGAGAAGGCGCAGTCTGGGGTCTCTGTGGCACTGGGGATGGGGACCTGGCTGGGCCCCTGGGCCAGCCAGGGAAATGCCACCTGTACCGCTGGTTGTCTGCTGGTCTTGGCTCTTGAGGGGACTGCGCGGGAGCCAGGCTTAGACCGGGCTGCCAGTGCCCCATTGAGCCCACCTCATTTCTTGCAGGAAAACCATCACTGCCCTTGCCTTCTCTCCTGATGGCAAGTACTTGGTCACTGGAGAGGTGAGTGAGGAAGGGGGCTGCAGAGCTCTGAAGAGGGCAGGTGGCCTGGCCGCAGCAGAGAGCCTCAGTCCCGGGCATGGTTCAGGAAGTCCTCTGGCTTCCTGAATCGGTGTCAAATCCCAGTTTTGGTTGCACCTTGAAACAGTGGTTTTTGAAGCTTTAGTGGGCATCAGAGTCAGCTGAGCGCTTGTTGAAGCGCACATTGCTGGATCTGCTCCCGGAGTTTCTGGTTCTGTGGGCCTGGGAAGGGACCCCAGATTTTGCATTTCTAACAAGCTCTCAGATCTCACTGATTCCTCTGCCTTAAGATATTCCTTATTCCAGGGGGCCCCCTGCTGGGCACATGTGGGACATCTGTCCCTCTCAGTCTCTTACAGGGAGGCAGTAAGGGCAGAAATAGGCATGGGTGGTAGTGGTCCCCAACCCTGACTGCCCATCAGAATCACTCTAGGAACTTTGAACAAATAAAGAGGTGCAGACCCTTACCCGGAGATACTGAACTGAGTCTGGGAGCATTTTCTGATAATGGTTGTGATCCTGAGATATTTGTCATGTTTCCTCTATACCTTCTCCTGTGTAGCACTCTGCCTTGGCCAGGGGATCCTTAGAGAGACTGTGTCCAGTCACTGGAGAGGTAGGGCCCCAACCCTGAAAGGCTAGGGAGGCTGTACCTCTGGCCCTCACTGCCTGTTCCTGCCTCCCTGCAGAGTGGGCACATGCCTGCCGTGCGCGTTTGGGATGTGGCAGAGCACAGCCAGGTGGCTGAGCTGCAGGAGCACAAGTATGGTGTGGCTTGTGTGGCCTTCTCCCCAAGCGCCAAGTACATCGTCTCTGTGGGCTACCAGCATGACATGATCGTCAATGTCTGGGCCTGGAAGGTGAGTGGCCCCGGCTGGGCTGGCCTGGCACCCTCAGGGGAGTCCAAGGGCCAGTTGAGGAGTCAGGAAGCTATTGACCTGAGTCCCTTCATTCCACTCTGCTGCTGAGTTACAGTCTAGAAAATGACCTGAAGCAGAAAAGAGGAACTGTGTAGCCAAGTGTGTTGGTAGAAAGAGGCTAGCTTTGTGCTTCCGAGGACCTCCGGAGGAAATGAATGTCTTCAGCTCCTCTGGAAAAGGATTCTCCTTCCTCCCTTCTTTTTCTGACCAGTAAATCCTGGAAAGTGAAAGAAAGTGTTAGTTGCTCAGTCAGTCGTGTCCGACTTTTTGTGACCCTATGGACTGTAGCCTGCCAGGCTCCTCTGTCCATGGAATTCTCCAGGCAAGAATGCTGGAGTGGGTTGCCATTCCATTTTCCAGGAGAACTTCCTGACTCAGGGATCAAATCTGGGTCATCTGCATGGCAGGCAGATTCTTAACCACCTGAGCCACCAAGGAAGTCCAAGTCCTGGAAAGAAACATCTTAAAGTGCAAATCCTGTCTCATCCTCCTCCATCTTCTGAGCCTCTTTATCCTTCACTCCGAGAGGCAGAACTTGGATTCTTCCTTTGACTTTCTCTCCAGAAAAACATCGTGGTGGCCTCCAATAAGGTGTCCAGTCGGGTCACCGCGGTGTCCTTCTCTGAAGATTGCAGCTACTTTGTCACTGCCGGTAACCGGCATATCAAATTCTGGTACCTTGATGACAGCAAGACCTCAAAGGTGAGGTGCTGAGGCTGGAAATAGCCTCCAGGGCCAGGGTTTGCTCACCCACCCCAGGAGACACTGCTCCCTTGGGCCCCTTCTTTGCTCGCTCACCAGCCACCCAGAAGTTCTGGATGAATCAGGTGCTGCCTGCGCCTAGGGATAGTCTCAAAGGGCAGGGGTGGGGGGGCTTGCTGTGTCTCTTGGTTCCCTCTCCCCAGGCCGAGTCCTGGGGCGGCTGAAGGGCGGATGGGTGGGCAGCAGCAGTGTGTCTCCACAGGTTAATGCCACTGTGCCCCTGCTGGGCCGCTCGGGGCTGCTGGGCGAGCTGCGGAACAACCTGTTCACTGACGTGGCCTGTGGCAGAGGGAAGAAGGCAGACAGCACCTTCTGCATCACGTCCTCGGGGCTGCTGTGCGAGTTCAGTGACCGGAGGCTTCTGGACAAGTGGGTGGAGCTGAGAGTAAGTACCTCTGTCCAGCTGGCCGGGGGCTGCCTGGGTCTCCGCCCAGGGCAGAGCTGGTGCCCATGGCTCCGTGCCAGGGGCAGGGCCTGCAGGCGGGAGGGGCCTCCAGGAGGAGGAAGCTTGAAGCCCGTGCCCGGCCGGGTTCCAGCCCACGCAGATGGGTGTAACTGCCTCCTCTCTGCTCTCTCTTCCTGTCTTTCTTTCCCCTGCTTTCCTCTTCTCAGAACACAGACAGCTTCACAGTAAGTGGTGCTAGACTCTTCCCCTCTTTCTCATGCTGTTCCTTTCTCTTTACTGGGCTTTTCCTGTTTTGTCCTCTTGGCCAAAACCTCTGGTGCCTTCCAAGGCTCCTGGGCTCCCATTCCCGGTCTGCACATGGCTGTGGGCCCTCTGGCCACCTGCCGCTGGAGGGCGGGTGTCTCTAGGTAACAGCTGAGGGGCTCAGGCCCGTGCAGCTGGGCTGCTTTCCCCTCGCCCCTGCCTTGGTGGGTGTCTCCTCTAGGCAGGTGACTGTTGAGGGGGGGTTGCGGGGTGGCCCATGCTGAGCTGAGCCCCTCTGCCCGTTGAGGAAGGGTTGCGGGGTGGCCCATGCTGAGCCGAGCCCCTCTGCCTGCAGACCACCGTGGCCCACTGCATCTCCGTGAGCCAGGACTACATCTTCTGCGGCTGCGCTGATGGCACCGTGCGCCTCTTCAACCCCTCCAACCTGCACTTCCTCAGCACCCTGCCCCGGCCCCACGCCCTGGGGACAGACATCGCCAGTGTCACGGAGGCCAGGTGAGCTGTGCGGGACCCCTGCCTCCATTTCAGAGCTTGACTCCACACCCAGCCTTCCTTGCCTCAGCTTCAAGGTGAAGGTATCAGCACCCCAAAGATTATATGAACGTCTCTGCAGAAACGCAGATTTGGCTTTAAGGGTACACGGAACACCGTGGGGGGCTTTGGAGTATCTCTGTATGAAGGCATTAGGGGAGCTTAGTGTCAGATTCGGAGAAGGCGATGGCGACCCACCCCAGTGCTCTTGCCTGGAAAGTCCCAGGGACAGAGGAGCCTGGTGGGCTGCAGTCCATGGGGTCACTAAGAGTCGGACACAACTGAGTGACTTCACTTTCACTTTTCACTTTCATGCATTGGAGAAGGAAATGGCAACCCACTGGTGGGCTGCCGTCTCTGGGGTCGCACAGAGTCAGACACGACTGAAGCGACTTAGCAGCAGCAGTGTCAGATTTGGGTTTGCATTCAATGATTTTAGGACTGGTTCCAGGGACTGAAGTTTTGCTTTGGCTGGTTGCTGTGAAGAAGTGGAGGGCAATTCCACAATTGGACATTTCATAACTTTTATCTGAAAGGTAGAAGGAAAGGTGTGGAGCTAAAGCTGTAATTGATAAGTAAAGGAATAGTAGTTAGTCCTGAAAGATGGGAAAGGGTGATGATCGGTCTTTTCTGTGGCTGGGACAGTGATCTTGTTTTTATCTGTCTCGGAACCACTGCAGAGTGGCTTGTTTTTGTTTCACTCCATCGTGGCAGCAGTCACCTCGTCTGCCATTGGTATTCTGAGCCCTGGTCCGTGCTTGTCAGGAGAGCACTCTGGTCCGGCAGCTGGGGCGGCTCCCAGCTGAGCGCTGTCAGAGCGGCGCTTTCCTCTCAAGCAGCTGCTTCCAAACCTGTGGGTCTGGAGAGGGCTCCCGTGCTCTGCTCCTTCCTTTGTGGCTTGGCTTCTGTTTTTATTCCCTCGTTTCCACAGCTCCTCACTCACCGCTTTGCACCGTCTTCTTCCCCAATAGTCGCCTCTTCTCTGGAGCGGCCAATGCCAGATATCCAGACACCATCGCCTTGACCTTCGATCCTGCTAATCAGTGGCTGTCTTGTGTGTACAATGACCACAGCATTTATGTTTGGGATGTGAGGGACCCCAAGAAAGTGGGCAAGGTGTATTCGGCTCTGTATCATTCCTCCTGCGTCTGGAGTGTGGAGGTAGGTGGCCTGGCTCGGACACATTGTGGGGATGGAGAGTGAGGATCCGCAAGCAGAACACTGTGTTCCTGCTCCCTCCTCCTTTCTTCAGCAACAGCCCTGTGTATCCACGTACCCTCAGATGGGTCCTGGGGACCGATACTGAATTTTAGTACTTAAACGTCTTAGGCTTCTTCCAGTGGGCCCCTGTCCATCCTTAGCTGTGCCTTGTCCTGGGCTGGATGATCTTGAACAAGTTACTGAGCTTACCTGAGTTTTGTTTTCTCAGTGGTAAAATGATGTACCTAATTCATCTAATTGTTTTAAGAATTAAGTGAAAAACTGTGAGTGGAGTATTTCATAGTAAGCATAGAAGAGTACCTTGTCTTTGGTGAATGTGCTTTCCCTCAGCGATTTGAAGAATATCTAATAGTTGCAGTTTGCTTACCATGTGACAGACTCTGGGCTAAGCCTTGGCCAACAACAGCTCCTTAGTCTCATTCTCTTCTGTCTCCGTGGGCTGGCAAGCAACTGCTGCCTACTTGGAGCTCTGACTTTGTACCCTCTGCCCCTTCAGGTCTACCCCGAAGTGAAGGACAGTAACCAGGCCTGCCTGCCCCCCAGTTCCTTTATCACCTGTTCCTCCGACAACACTATCCGCCTGTGGAACACAGAGAGCTCCGGGGTGCATGGCTCCACGCTGCACCGGAACATCCTCAGCAATGTGAGCCTGGGCCCGTCCATGCTGAGCGCCTGTGTTCCTTTGCCTTCTCAGGAACTGGGTCCCCAGACTTGATCTCCGAGTTCTTATGTGGCCTTCCCCTGCAAGTCAGGGCTTTGTCTTGTCCAGCATTCCTCTCCTCTTTCCCCTGTACTGATTAGACCTGTCTTACCCACTTCTCCTGACCTGCTCCTCCAGGACCTCATTAAGATCATCTATGTGGATGGGAACACTCAGGCCCTGCTGGACACTGAGCTGCCCGGGGGAGACAAAGCTGATGGGTCCCTGATGGATCCCCGCGTGGGCATTCGTTCTGTGTGTATCAGCCCCAATGGACAGCATCTCGCTTCAGGGGACCGTGTGGGCACACTCAGGTAAAGCCAGTTCTGCCATGGGTACCACCTGCCTCTGGTGGTGTGGGTTGGGGGGAGTTAGGTCCCCAAGGACAGAGCTTTTGAAAATCTTGGCTCCAAAAGATTGGGAAAAAGATATTCATATACAAGGGAAAGATAATTATAGTCAAGAAATCCAGCAGAAGCCATTTTAATCAAGTAATCAGGCTTACATTCTCATATCAACATCATAAACCTCATAATACAATGCTCTGCAGAAGGACATTGCAGTTTTTCTGTGGTATTCTTGCCAAAATTGCAGAAACTCGGTCCCATCATGAGAAAACATCAGACTTACTCAAACTGAGGTACATATGACGGATTATCTGCACTAATCAATAGTCTTCCCAAGTGTCAAGTTTACGAAAGGGACAGAAGAACTGTTAGAGACAGGACACTCAGGAGAAATAATAACTCGTGCACTTGGACTCTGGATAGGATCCTAGATCCAGAAAGAGGACATTGTGGGAAAACTGGTGGAATTCAAGTAGAGCCTTTAGGTCCTAGTATTGTACTGATGTAAGCTTCCTTGTTCTGGAAAGTAGACTGTTGTTATGTAAGACGATCACATAAGGGAAAGCTGAGTAAGGGGAATATGGAAGCTCTCTGTACTTATTTCACCTTTTCTCTAACCTGAAAGTTCAAAAATAAATTTTAAAAAAGGTCAGGAGAGAGGATGTAACAGAGAAAGCAGAGTGAGTCTGTCATCCTGCAGCCCAGCAGTGGCCTCCTCCCGCCTCTCCTTATCTCTGCAGGGTGCATGAACTGCAGTCCCTGAATGAGATGCTGAAGGTGGAGGCCCATGACTCGGAAATCCTGTGCCTGGAGTACTCTAAGCCGGACACAGGTAAAGAGGATGTCTGGTACCCATGCCAGAGGCTTAGGACTCCTCTAGTCCTGCTAGTGCCGCTTGCATCAATCCTGGCTGTTGGATTGGGACTGAAAATCCTTTGAATCATTTGATGTCTTTGCAGATTTAGAGGAGGGCAGCTCTGTCTCTTCTCCATGGTTGCCTTGGCTTAGGAATATTGGGCTCAGTTTTTGTTAGCTGAGCCCAGATAGGGGCCTGTTCTGGGCACACATGGGCTGACGAAGTTCTTCCAACCCACAGGTCTGAAGCTTCTAGCATCAGCGAGCCGGGACCGGCTGATCCATGTGTTGGATGCTGGACGGGAGTACAGCCTACAGCAGACATTGGACGAGCATTCATCCTCCATCACTGCTGTGAAGTTTGCAGGTGGTGGCAGGGCAGTTGGGATATATTCTGCCACCTACCACTGACACCCCCTGCCCCCTACTGCCCCCTGCGTTCTGCCTCCGTGAGAAGGGTGTGCCAGTCGCAGGAGTGTGGGACAGCAGCTGGCTGGCTTGGGGCCGGATGGGAAAACAGATGAAATATAGACTCTTAGTATGGGGGATACTTATCAACCAGGCTTGCTGAGGATGGGGAGAAAGGAGGGTTTGAAGAGAAGCATCCTGATTTAGATCTTCTCTGGGACTCAAACGGTTAAGAATCTGCTTGCAATGCAAGGACCCAGGTTCCATCCCTGGGTCAGGAAGATCCCCTGGAGAAGGGAATGGCAACCTACTCCAGTATTCTTGCCTGAAGAATCCTATGGACAGAGGCGCCTGGTGGGCTACAGTCCACGGAGTCACAAAGAGTCAGACACGACTGAATGAATAACACTTTCACTTTTCACTTCATCCTGATTTAACGGGTGGTCCCAACTGTGTCAGGTAGCTCACAGAGGGAAAATGTTGAGGGAGGCAGAGGGCAGACTGGACCCATCGTGGTGAGAGCAGTGGGAACAGCTCAGCCCCTTCCTCCACAGCCAGCGATGGGCAAGTCCGCATGATCAGCTGTGGAGCAGACAAGAGCATCTACTTCCGCACTGCGCAGAAGGTGAGGTGACCAGGCGCCCCTGAATGGGGCAGTGGGTTTCTGGAAGAGGGGTGGGGTCACTACCATTCCCCTCTCTGAGGTCACAAGAGGTGAGGGGAAGCAAAAGCAAGGCTCCTGGGGCCTGGTGAGGCATCTGGGCGTGGGCTCTCCACCCCTGCAGTCTGGAGATGGAGTGCAGTTTACGCGGACACACCACGTGGTGCGGAAGACGACCCTCTATGACATGGACGTGGAGCCCAGCTGGAAGTACACAGCCATTGGCTGCCAGGACCGGAACATTCGGTGGGCATCCCTTTCTCAGGCCCGAGGGCTCAGCTCACGGGTGTCTGTCTTCTTGTCCGGGACTTTGTGCCCCTTGAGCCCACAGAATGAGGACTTTGCCTCACCTAAGAGGTGGTGGCCCTGGGTGCTGGGGAGTGGCTTCCAGAGGGAGCAGAGCTGGGGGTGAACGCTGGCTGTGCTGCCCCGCAAGCGACCATGAGTTCCCGCTCATGTGATGGGTGTGTGCCTTCACAGGATCTTTAATATCAGCAGTGGGAAGCAGAAGAAGCTGTTTAAAGGGTCGCAGGGTGAGGATGGCACTCTGATTAAGGTGAGGGCTCAGTGGGATGGGTGCCGGGCCAGAGAATGGGGGCACAGAGGGTGCTGGGTGGAGAGGGCCCGGGGCTTCCTGGCCTCATCCAGCGGTGTGTCCACTCCTCAGGTGCAGACGGACCCCTCAGGGATCTACATTGCTACCAGCTGCTCCGACAAGAACCTCTCCATTTTTGACTTCTCCTCAGGCGAGTGCGTGGCTACCATGTTTGGTCACTCAGGTGAGTGTAGCCCTGCTGCTTTCCCCCTGGAACCTTCCCGTTTCTCCCTAGCCTTTTCTGGGTCCCAGCAGAGCTGTCTGTCCCTCCCCTCCAGCCAACCCCTGACCTCCACTGTTGAGAAGACATCTGGCTGGGACTTTGGGCGGGGGGCTCATCAACCATATTTGTTCTTCACAGAGATTGTCACTGGCATGAAGTTTAGTAATGACTGCAAACATCTCATCTCTGTATCAGGGGACAGGTGAGCAGAAGCCAGCTTCCCTGGGATTCTTCCTGTGTCAGTCTCCTCTCTCCCCATCAGTGATGTCTTGGGAAGTAGGGCTGAACGGGCCTGGCACTGGAGGGTGGCCCTGGTCTCCTTGCCAGCCCGAGGAGGTGCTGCCCCCCACAGTCCCCCCGCCCCTCACCCAGCTCTGTGGCTCCACCCCAGCTGCATATTTGTGTGGCGCCTGAGCTCGGAGATGACCATCAGCATGAGGCAGCGTCTGGCCGAGCTGCGCCAGCGCCAGCGTGGGGGCAAGCAGCAAGGATCGTCCTCTCCCCAGAGGGCCGCTAGACCCAGCCGGTGAGATCAGAGTGTGGGTGTGGATGCTGGTGGGTGGGCCTCCAGGCTGCTCCTCCCCCTCGCCATGGACCTGCCGCTCAGCAGCTCTGTGTCTCCCCGTACCTGTCCCTTACTCGAAGAGCCGCCCCGCTGACCTCTCCACCCACCGAGTCTCCTCTCCCCGTCACTCTTGGATGCAGGCACGAGGCCCCCTCGATGCTGACTCCCGGACCAGCTCTCTCCTCAGACAGTGACAAGGAGGGAGAAGACGAGGGCATGGAGGAGGAGGAGCTCCCAGCGCTGCCCGTCCTTGCCAGGGGCGCCAAGAAAGAGCCAGGTCTGTGCGAGCCTGCGGTGGGCCAGACAGGCACCGGCTGGGTGGGGACTGGATGCACCCTCAGGGGGACTGGGGGGTGAGAGCAGGGGGTTAAGGCTTTGAAGGGTGTGGGCTGGTAGGGGCTGGCACTTCAGAGTGAGTGGGCGGGAGCCGTGCTCTCTGACTGCCTGTCTCTGTCCAGCCTCGGTGCCCAGCCCAGCCCTGCCCCGAAGCCTGTCCCACTGGGAGATGAGTCGGGTGAGTCATCATTGTTAAAATGTTCTTCCAAGGTTTCAAGGGGTACAGGATGGTGGGAGCAGGGCTCTCTATACCTGGCGAGGCATCTGGGCATTGGATTTGCCCAGGTGCCCACCCCCTGTGTTCATTGAAGCCCCGGGGGTGGTTCCAGGTGGAGGAGTGAAGCCCAGGGGAGGCCAGGGGAGGTGGCCTACCCGGGTCAGCCACTCTAGGGGCAGCGCTCCACTTTTCAGCCACCTGGGGCCCTGGGACCAAACGTGGGCAAAGAACCGGTGGAGGTGGGAAGCAGGAAAGGGTCAGAGCTGAACAGTTAGGACAGTTCAAGAAAGTCAAAGGGCCAAAGAATGAAATCTGGAGAAACTTTAGTACTAAAGAAGGTTAGGAAGTAAGCTCAGAACTTCCAGAATAGTTAGGGGGCAAAGGCTTTAAGAGGACCAGTAACTGAACGGTGACTTCCGGGTGACCAGGAGGAGAGAGGCTTTCAGAGGCGGCTCAGCCCTCCCTTGTTCCACGTCAGGATTTCAAGCACCAGCGCCTTTCACTGTCAGCAGCAGCTTCATGGGATGCTGGTGGGGTGGGGTCTGGCACCTTTTGACCAGGCCCTGCGCCTCAAGCCTGGACTCGTGGTGTGTCCTTGGTGCTGTGTATGGACCCGGGGCTGTCCTCTGAGCGGGGGCCTTTTAGAGACTGCCAGGTCAGAGGTGTCCACGACACTGGTGAATACTGAGACTGGAAGGTCCTCTAGGCCAGCACGCAGAGTGAAGCCGAGAGCACGAACTCTGGAGCCAGGCTGCCTGAGCTGGGATCTAGGCAGCCTGCCTGGGGAACTTGGACCGGTTCTCCAAGCCCTGTATGCATCACTTTCCCTTCAGTACCTATCTCCCAAGGTGGTTGTGAGAATTACAGGAGCTCGTACATGTGAAGTGCCTGGCACACACTAGGTGGCGCGTGAGTGTCTGCTGACACTATCGTGTGACTTACTTTACTCCTCTCCCACCCCCACCCCATGCCAGGCACAGGAGACGGAGGAGTTCCTGGACCCAGCTCCTGCCACCAACCAAGGACCCAGAAGGAGGGGGCGCTGGGCTCAGCCTGGCGTGGAGCTGAGTGTTCGCTCTATGCTGGACCTGAGGCAGCTGGAGACGCTGGCCCCAGGCCCTCGGGGTCCTCACCAGGACGCTCCGGCCATGGCCCCTTCAGGTCCTGGGAAGCACAGTCCGCAGGCCCCTGCGACCTCAGGCGTGAGCAAGGTGAGCCCGCATTCTCCCAGCAGCCTAGAGATCTCCAGGCTGGCTCAGCCAGCCTTGGGTCGACAGGGGTGCCTGAGCATCCATCCCGCGGTGGGTGCTCTGCCCCCGGAGGGCATGGGTAACCTGACTTGCAGAGTCAGGAGGGCTGGTGAGGCTGTGCCTCACTTTTCCCCTTGGGTGGAAAAGCAAGGGGTCGCCTTTGTCCTGGGTGGGGATCCCTAGAGGGCTCATGATATGAAGCAGTGGCTGGAGGTTGGCAGCCCAGAGTGCTAATGTGGTTCTTCCAGAGGCTCAAGAACACTGGTTGGAACGCAGCCTGGCTCTTTGGTGTCTGTTCTCAGAGTCGGAGTCTCCCCCAGAGTTGGTGTCCACTGAGTCCTTGCTCCCCTGTACCTCCTCTTCAAGACCCTTGCTCACATCAGCAACCCCAGTGATGCCGCTCTGTGTGTTTCCAGAATGAAAAGCTCCCCCGGCCTCAGGCTTCCCAACCCTGTTCCTGCCCCCACATCATCAGATTGTTGTCCCAAGAGGAAGGGGTCTTTGCCCAAGATCTGGAGCCTGCACCCATCGAAGATGGTATTGTCTACCCAGAGCCGGGTGACAGCCCCACCCTGGATACCAGGCAAGGGTCCCACAGACTTCTGAGGCCATGCATACCCCACTCTCACGTCTTTTCCTTCCCAGTGTTCTGTACTTGGGTGGGGGGCTGGCTCCAGGCACTCGGCTTGCCCACCACTGCACCCCTGCCTCATCTCCAGTCCTGCTCATGGGGCAGGAGGAAGGCAGGAGTCCATGGGGCTGCTGCTCACCACTGCTCACCGCCTCTTCCTCCCCTACTGGCCTCTCTGGCAGTGAGTTCCAGGTGCAGGCACCAAGCCGAGGGACCCTGGGAAGAGTGTATGCAAACGGCAGGGGCTCAGAGAAGCACAGCCCTGATAGTGCATGCTCTGTGGACTTCAGCAGCAGCCGCCTTTCCAGCCCTGAGCACCCCAATGAAGGTGAGGCTGCAGCCCCAGGGAGGGCCAGGAGCACACCGGTGGGAGTAGAGGCTCCGGCTACAGATGGGTGCAGCGTGATGCTTCTCTCCCCCTCCTCCACATCCAGACTCTGAGAGCACGGAGCCCCTGAGTGTGGATGGCATTTCCTCAGACCTTGAAGAGCCCGCCGAGGGTGATGAGGAAGAAGAGGAAGATGAGGGGGGCACTGGCCCCGGTGAGGTGCAGGAGGGCAGCCCCCATACCCCGGACCAGGAGCAGTTTCTAAAACAGCACTTTGAGACTCTGGCCAACGGGGCTGCTCCAGGTGTGGTCAGATTGGTCACTGCAATCCTCCCTTCTTTCCTCCTTGCCCAGCAGAAAGGGAGGGTCCAAAGGCAGGCCATGCCCTGGGTGGCCCTCTAGGGGAGGCAGAGTCTGGAGCCAGAGCTGGCTTCAAGTCATGGTTTCTGTCACCCTGGCAGGGGGCCCAGTCCGGGTACCAGAGCGGACAGAGTCTCGGAGCATCTCTTCACGATTCTTGTTGCAAGTGCAGAGCCCCCCACTCAGGTACTCTCCCACACAGCCCAAGCTCTCCTGACCTTGCAGTGCTCCCAGGAGGGCCTATCCTGCCCTGGGGTGGCCTGAGCCCTCTCCTCGCCAAGGCTCAATCTTCCTTGCCCCGCAGTACTGCACCCTCCAGCTTTGTCCTGGCTGACTTGGTGCCTGCCCTTCTCTCCCAGCACCCCTCATTGCGCTGTCTTGTTCCGTGAGCAGCCCTGAGCCTTCTCTGGGCCTTCTTCCACCTTTCCTCCCTAGGGAACTGTCCCCATCTTCCTCAAGCCTGGCAGTGACGTCGAGACTGGTCCAGGGGCTGCAGGTTTCTGGTGAGCAGCCAAGAGTCAGTGGTGCCAGTCCTCCAGGAGCACCCCCAGAGGCTGAGCCTTCCCCTGGAAACCCTGGCCCCCAGCAGGCAGTCCCTGTGCTGTTGCCGCGACGCCGTCTTAGCCCGGACAGTGGCTGGTCCCCCAAGAGAGTGGCTGCAGCCGGCCCCACAGGAGGACTCCAGAAAGCCCAGTCGGTGCATAGTCTGGTACCACAGGGTGAGGCACCCAGGGGGCTCAGCTCCAGGGTGGGGTGTGTGGAGCCCACGGGTGTGTTCGAGGAGGTGGCCTCACGGAGCCCTGATGCGTCACTGGGCTTGCCGGTCCATGTCCGTTAGTGGGTGTGTAAGGGCGCAGCAACTCCTAGGGAGCTGAGCCTTGGCACCCGGGACGTCTTCCTTACCCCCTGACGCGTGTGTGTCTCTGTCTCCTCTACAGATGAGGTTCCTCCACCAGGCCTGTTGCTCTCACAGGAGGTGGAAGCCCAGGGGTGCCTGCGCTCCTTGCCCATGGCGGATCGCCGTCTGTCTCGGCCCCACTCGTACCAGAGCCCCACCTCCAGTTCCAAGGCCAAGATTGCCCGCAGCATCTCCGTTGGGGAAAACCTGGGTCTGGCTGCTGAACATCAAGCTCCTGCCCCCGTCCGCATCTCACCACTCAACAAGCTGGCCCTGCCCAGCCGGGCTCACCTGGTCCTGGATATCCCAAAGCCACTGCCTGATCGCCCCACCTTGGCCACCTTCTCGCCTGCTACCAAGGGCCAGGCCCCTGGTGAGGCAGAACAACCCGGCTGCCCAGCGGGGCTAGGAAAGGCTCACAGTACAGCTGAGAGGCGGGCCTGTTCAGGGGAGGGTGCCACGCCCAAGCCTAGGACAGAGTGCCAGGCTCAGCCTGGGCCCAACAGCCCCCGTGCCCAGCAGCTGCCGGCCGGCAGCCTCCTCCGAGGCCCTGTGAACTTGCAGCCCCCACCCCTTGAGAAGACTCCCAGCCCTGTGGAATGTGCCAGGCCAGGGGCAACCCTAAGCCAGGACTCAGGTGTGCACCCCTCCCCAGCTCTCATCTCCCGCCCCATCCTCTCTCTCCCGTCTTGTCGGCCGCTCTCTGGCTCCATTTCATTTCTGTGGGTCCAGCCTCTGGTGTTTCTCATCCTGTCTGCTCCTGTTTTGGTCTGTAAGTCACACCCCTGATGGTGAGACACTCCGGCTAACCTTTATAGGCTCTCTATAACCCACTTCCCCTTCATTGCCCTCTAGCCCCTGGGGCTGAAGCTGGCCCTCTCCTCTGGACCATGTTTCCTGTGTGGTATTGGGAGAGTGTTGAGAAGGAAGGAGGCCAGAGGAAGGGACTCAGGGCCTGTGGTGCTGGACAGGGTGGGGGGTTGGGTTGGGTAGGCCTCTCTTGCTCTGAGTGGCCCCTGGGTGGGCAGTCTGGAAAGGACAACTCTTCTGGGCCTTGCTGAGCTGTGTCTGTCCCTTCCAGAACCAGCAGTGAGCCTGGAGCAGTGCGAGCAGCTCGTGGCTGAGCTCCAGGGCAGTGTGCGCCAGGCCGTGCAGCTCTACCACTTGGTATGTGTTGGGTATCCCCCTCCCCTTCTTCCCGTCTGCCCAGCAAGAAGACAGAGCATGTCAGGAGTGCTGGTTGAGTATCTAGCACATAATGCTAAGGCTCTTCCACTGATGAGTGGGTGGAACAGTTACGAACTCTGAGTAGGTGAGTGGCTTAGGAACCAGGCCAGGCCTTTTGAACTTGAGTACGTATCAGTCATTTCTGGCTAACAGCTGGAGGAGACATCCTCAGACAGGAGGGGACGGTGTAGAGAACTCTCATGTCCTAGTTTGCTTAGGACCATCCAGCTTATGCCTGTTTTTCAGGTATAATTATTAATAGTATCCCTTTTCATATTCAGAAATGATTTGGCCACTCTGAACATAGGGGACAGTCCCACAGGGGCTAATATTTGAAAGAGGAATTGCTAACAAGATGTAGATGGTGCCACATTTGATGGTTACCCCCTGGGTCTGCCTCCATCCCCTAGACTCTGATCATACTTGCTGATCTTGGGGTGCGGAACTCCTGGCCACACCCAGTGGGGCAGGCAGTCCCTTCTTGGGGGCAGGCTAGACCCAGTCGGGGCCCCTCCCCTTTCTGGATCTGTTGACAATCCCCTCCACTGTTCCTCCAACTCACTTCAGGGGTCCTGTTGCAGGTGGCCAGCTGTAAGACACCATCGGTGGAACAAAGTCGCATCACCCAGCTCCTTAGAAACACCTTCTCTTCAGTGCGGCAGGAGCTGGAGGCCCTGGCTGGAGCAGTGATGGCCAGTCCGGGCGGGAGCCCTGGGGCTGTGGGGGCCGAGCAGACACAGGCCCTGCTGGAGCAATACTCAGAGCTGCTGCTTCGAGCTGTGGAGCGGCGCATGGAACGCAGACTCTGAGTTCCAGTAGCCTGTCCCCAGTGAATGCTCCCCTCATTCCAAACTGAATCTCTCCTCCACTCACCAAAACCTGCAAGGATGCTTGGAGTGGAGAGCAGGGATCCATGCTCAGTGGGGCCCTGGCTTTTGCAGCTATTCCTCATGGGACCCCTGTATTTATTAATTTATTTCCCTGACTGTTGCCTCACTCTCTTGGAACTCCTGCCTCTACAGCCATCTGGTGGCTCACGCAGGGGCAGATCTTGGTCTTTGTCATCTTGGTGCTGTGAGGAGTCAGAGGGCAGCCTGCCCCACCTGGGGCAAGTCCGGAAAGGCCTGCCCTCCCTTCTTAGAAGCCATTTGAAATTACTGCAGGGATCAGCTCCCTGGGGTGGAGCACACACAGGGTATCCAGGAGGGTAGAGATGAGAGGTGATCTGGTGTCCTTGCCCTCTGGCCAACGGCGGAACTTCACCTCTACCTCCATGCCCCTCCCACACCAGCTTACTCTCCTGGTTGCCAGAGCTGGGGTTGTCTGTTTTCCCCACTTGCTGGCAATTCAGAAAGGCAGAGCCCTCTGGCCCTCTGGAGCCCTCCCAGCCATCAGGAAGCTTGAGTTGGTGTCAAGGCCTGAGCCCCCACATTCCACTTCCATTCCCCCCTCCAGGGACCCCTAGAATCGTCTCTTCCTGTGCCCCCTTTCTTTCCTGGCTGGAACTTGTGGAGCCAGCTGTGGGATGTTGCTGCAGGACAGTAAAGCCCTCTGCTGGGCAAACATCAAGCCCTGGCCTCCTTTCCTCAGCCCCTTGGCCTTCCCTGTTCTTCAGCCCTGGTCCCCAACNTTCCTGGCTGGAACTTGTGGAGCCAGCTGTGGGATGTTGCTGCAGGACAGTAAAGCCCTCTGCTGGGCAAACATCAAGCCCTGGCCTCCTTTCCTCAGCCCCTTGGCCTTCCCTGTTCTTCAGCCCTGGTCCCCAACAGGCTGCTAAGCCGAGGCCACCTTCTCGCTTCAGCCTGAGTGATGCTGTCAGAAGCCTGTGTTGGAACTTCCCTCGTAGTTTACAGGGCGCCGGCCCACCTTCTAAGGACCTTGGCCACAGAAGAAACCTACACGAATGCACACACACACACACATACGCATTGAGTGTTCACTGCTAGACCCCCGGCTGGCTGATGTGTGCCTGCTTTCCTTTCACACCCTGCCCTGGCTTCGTCACCCTGGCTCCTATCAAGAATATGAAAAGGGATGGAACACACTAAGCCTGGATTCTGGACTAGGTTTTCACAGCCTAGCTGATGTGTAATGGCCCAGAGTATCTGTTTTGGGTAGAAGGAGCCTCCTCAAGGGCAGTGCTGGGCACCAGGTGTGCTGGAGGCTGGAGAGAGGGAGGCCCATGGGGCTGCAGCAGGGGCCAAGAGACGCTGGAAAGGTGGTAGGTGGGCCAGGTAAGTGGTAGAGGTGAGGGGAGAGAGTTAGGAGGGCAGTGTTAGGGGTGAGGCGAAGGAGCCAGGGCACAGTGGGCAAGTAGAGTAGGACCAAGTAGAGAGGCAGCTGTGGGAGAGCTGGGGGGAAGAACGTGTCTCTAGGCCCTGCTGCTTCCTCTGCCTCCGGTAAGTCAGGGCAGCTCTGCTATATAGCTCCAGCCTGGAAAGCTCTGTCCCTATGGGCTCTGCTGGCGCTGTGGGTGGAGGCTTCAAGTTGGATNCATGTTTATTTAAAAACAAGATAAATATAATTTGAAGAGTTTGCAGATATCATGTGATTTTTAAAATTATTTTACATTCAAACAATTTGCCTTCAAATTATTATCAAGTGTTTTATTGTGTTGTTGAACTATAACCATGACTGGCAATTGCAGAGAACTGCAATCCTGCCTCAGAATTCTTTTAAGTCTCTTGACCTAGATGGGCTGTATAGGAGCAAGAAGCAAAGTTAAACTCTTAACAATATACTCAGTAATATCCTAGGAAAGAAAAGCAAAGATATCTGTGCAATTCAATAAAAATATGAATGTTAAATATCATGATGCATGCTAACAACACTTCAGTATCTGAGTTATTTCAACTCATATATAACTAAGAAAAATAACTCAGCATTTATTCCATAACTATATATTTATCTCAGCACTATCCTAAGAACTATGATTACACAATCCCAAATTTTTTTCACCAGTGATTTTAAGTCCAATTCATTCCAGAAACAGTTGTCTCTACTGAATCATGAGAATAGTTGAAGAGGTTAGTTACTTTATTTAACCTGAACACATTTCAGTTTTAGCTATTTTATTAATAATTATTCATTTGAATTACATAGATAACATTTCCAAAAAGAAAATCTAATATATTATCCCTTCCCTCCAGGGTCATTATAATCAAATTCCTCAGGTAAATCAGACTTGCACTGTGACTGAGTCATTCAGACTACTTTGATTTTGAATGTCAAAGTTTTCTGGGTCAAACCAGAATACAGCTCATATTTCCAAGCTTTGTATTAGAAATCATGCTGTGAGGGGTAAATATGTTGTCTTAACTACATGAAAATATAGGGCAGCATTGTTCAAAGAGTCTCACAGGGAATCCTAGGAAGGGATAATAAATATTCAGAGTCAAAGGGAGAAAGATTTTATATCACACACACACATGCATTATATAAGAAGTTTTTCTATTACCTTAAAATGATGGTAAATCTATCTATTTATCTATCAATCTATTGATAGATTACCTTTTTATCTCCATCTCCCTGACTTTAAAAATCCCACTTACATTCAGAATACATACACAATGCTTATTTTTTAATGAATATTGGATATTTGTGCAGTAAGGATTTCTAAAAATTTTATATTGTTTTATATTCAATANTCAATCTATTGATAGATTACCTTTTTATCTCCATCTCCCTGACTTTAAAAATCCCACTTACATTCAGAATACATACACAATGCTTATTTTTTAATGAATATTGGATATTTGTGCAGTAAGGATTTCTAAAAATTTTATATTGTTTTATATTCAATAGTTTCCATTGAATCAAGTCACATAAGGCTCCTATAATTAAGATATTTGCAATGAAGCAAAATGACTTTTTACACTAAAATTTTAAATTAAAGAGGGTATTTCCATTTCTAGGTGAACAGTTTTTAATTTTGTGACACATTTTCAGAGTACGTAATAATTATTCACTGAAATCAGTATCTTGAGATATTTCCAATTCATTAGGCATTCTTGAAATCATGTACATAATAGGAATCCCAGTAGCTAAAAGTAGAGTAAATGGAAAGACACTGATAATATTTGACGGTAGCGTATAGCTAAAGAAAGAGCAGAATGCTCAGTTTCAGGCGGCACATACAGAAAAGCCCAAATGAGTGATTACCACATAATATATACCAAACCTTTTGTAGAGAAACTATAGCATGTCAAAAATGAATTGAATATATTAAAAGTAACTAATATACAATTCACATAGTAACAATTATATTTCTAAGAAACAAGTGCAACAATATTTTCAAATACTAAGACAAAAAGCAATCTACAACTCTATGTCTCTTCACTCCCCATATAACCTCACTAAAGGAAATCCTCAAGAATGTGCTTCAAGAGGAAGAAAATTATTACATAAGGAGAGTATGATATTTTTAAAGGACTAGTAAGTAAAGAAATTGCTCTTTGAAAATGTTCTGTTTCAAAAAATGAGCTTGTCTTCTTCCCTCATTTGCTTATAATGCTATAAAGACCTCAAAGAATTGAACATCACTTATTAAATAACTTATGTATGCCAAAATTAATTTTGCCAGCCCTGCTCTATGCCTCTGTCTATTCTATGACTTACTTACCACAGTAATTCTGTTCTCACTGAATCTATATCCATGCAGTTATTGTAGACAGTGATCTTTTCCTTCATGTTAGCATTCCTTATGCCTGTGTCTGGCCTGTCATGACTAAGGAGGAGCTTATCTGCCTCTGGAATGCATTCTTTTCTTCTTTCAAGAGTCTTGGGGGCTTCCCTGGTGGCTCAGGAGTAAAGAATCTACCTGCCAATACAGGAGACACATGTTTGACCCCTGATCCAAGAAGATCCCCCATGCCACGTGTGGCACAACTGTTGAGCCTGTGCTCTAGAGCCCAGGAGCTGCAACTATTGAAATCCACACCCCCTACAGCCCATGCTCTGCCACAAGAGAAGCCACTGCAATGAGAAGTCTGAGCACCACAACTAGAGAGTATCCCTCAATTGCTTCAATTACAGAAAAGCTTGCAGCAACAAAGACCCAGCATAGTCAAAAATAAATTTAAAAAACTTTAAAAGATAAGTAAAAATTTAAAAATAAGAAAACAAAGAAATGTCTTGGGAATTCCCTGGCAGTCCACTGGCTAGGACTCCACGCTTCCACTGCAGGGGGCCTAGATTCAGTCCCTGGAAGGGGATCTAAGATTGTGCAAGCAATGCAGTGGAAAAAAAGAAAAAGTCCTGCACCAAAATTCACTGATTCCTACTATTAAACTTTTCTGATCTGTGCTTTATCATGCAAGCCTTCCATTCTCATTGAAGTTCTTTTAAAATGTCTTAAAACAATTTTTATTTTATTCTTTGATTCCTTTTATTACTTTCTATTTTTGTGCCAAACTATGCAAATGATTTATACTCTTTACTCCAATTGTCTACACACATACACATACACACCTTTAATTTCTGTAAAATATCTTCTGCTCTCACCCCCTAAGAAACTGTTCAATCATAACTGTAACCTGCCCACCAAATCTAATAATGTTTTTAAATGGTTTATTCGACTTTCCCTTTGTTCTCCATTTCAGTCAGTGACCCTTCATCCTAAAAACACAAAGCACTTTCGTTTCGTGTTTTTCAGTGATATCTTTTCTCAGTGACCTATCCCCTAAGTGTGCAAGTTCCCAACAATCTGTTTTTAGAGCAGATTGCCTTCATCTTAAAAGAAGCTGGATTGGATAATCCTTAAATTATTTTCCAAACCAAATAGAGTTCTCTGTTTATAAGCTCATCTACATGTCTGTGAGTTTAATAAATGCTTGATAATAATACTTACTTCATAGGCTTATTATCTGTATTCAAGCAGATAATGCATATAAGATGCCTGGCAGATATTAAGCTCTCAATGAATTCTAGGTGAGATTCTTACTGTTATTATCCACCAAATTCACAAGCAGATATAAACTGGTTCTTTCTCTTTTTGATTGCTCCTATCAGGTGAAGATAACATGTGGCAACTTTTCAACACTCTGATTGCAATATTTTCATCCAAGATTGTGGTATCCAATGAACTTGNTAAACTGGTTCTTTCTCTTTTTGATTGCTCCTATCAGGTGAAGATAACATGTGGCAACTTTTCAACACTCTGATTGCAATATTTTCATCCAAGATTGTGGTATCCAATGAACTTGATAAATTGTTCCATCTTCCAATTTTTAAATGACATAATGTAAAGATCTCTTCAAATTGACAAAGCACAGCACTGATGTAAAACACCCATAGACAATTATTCATATTAGCATTATTATTTAAGGTTGGTAGATCAGGTATTAATTCCCATTTAGTTTCTATTTTATTCATATTATATTTGTATTATAGCATTAATTGCATCTGAGTCCATGTATTCTACAGGTCTAGACATAGTGAGCTATTAATAGCAATGTTTTGATTGCCTCTGATTGACTAAGAAGACCAGATGCTGATCCACTTAACAGTGAGGCCTTCAGCACGCTTTTCCCCATTTCTTGATTAATACTTATACAAGACTGAATCAAACTCTTTCTAAAGTCAAGATAAATGGCATCTAATGCTTTTCTCTGATTTACTATCCCATTATTCTGTCAATAGAAAGATATCTGCTACCACTGTGACGGAATTTATTCTTTATAAAGCCTTGTGTGTTTCCTAGTACATTATTCTAGTCTAGGTATCTGAAAATGGGATTTTATACCTTTTTCCCCAGATTTTGGTAGAGCTTTAATTTCAAGGGTGATGCCTTTTTACTGTTTTAGAATTGGTATTCCTCCCAGAGCACTCAAAGAAATTAAAGATTAAAATTATACTAGTCAACTTTTTGATATCCTATACCTTTAGATTTTAACAGTTTATTTAAGCAATCTCAATACATTTCCCCCTTATTTACACTCTTTACATTTGCCCTTGCAAATTCTGATTGCCTGATAACACAGTTTTCAGACAAAAAATTGACTTTTTCTGTAAGTATACAAAGAAAGTACTAAATGGTCATTTTAGGTAAGCATAGCAATATCTTCTTCTTTGTGAAAGATATTTCCTTTACTTTTCTCTCATGTCTAATATTGTTGCAGAATCTCAGAAATTGCTTATGTGTATTTTCAGTATTTAACCAACAAAATGATACCATTTTTAAATATCTTGACCTATTTTATGATTCCTGTAATGATTCCATTTCAGTCTTGATGTATTAAACAAATTGTAGTATTTTCATGCCACTTGTTTTGGGCAAATATTCTTTTATTACATTTGAGTATTAACATCAGAAATTTATGAAGTAGCAATGTTTTTGATGAGAACTATCAGAAAATGATTTATCAGTGTAACCACTGAATGCTTAATTTTTACATTGGCATTTATTTCTCCATTTTAAATTATATTTGATGTATATTTAATATTTGCATTTATTTCTGACTTTTTCCATATATTCCATATATGACTTTTTCCATGTATTAAAGCTGACTTGCTTAAATATGTAGATTAGAAGTAAAATTGTAAAACATTTCAAGGGCTCCCCTGATGACTCAGTGGTAAAGAATCTGCTGCCAATGCAGCAGACATGGATTCAATCTCTGATCTGGGAAGATCCCACATGTCATGGAGCAAGTAAGCCCATGCACCATAACTATAAGCCTGCGTGCCCTAGAACCAGTGCTCTGAAACAAGAGAAGCTACCTCAGTGAGAAGCCCCACACACCACAACTAAAGAATAACGTCTACCTGCCACAATTAGAGAAAAGCTCGTGCAGCAGCAAAGACCCAGCACAGCCAAAAATAAATAAATAAGTAAAATAAAACATTTCAAAATGAGACAAAGGGGAAATAAAATAATATTACAAGGAGTAATAGAGCCAGAATGACCTTGGACTAAAATGCCTGTTCTGAGGTGAGCCTCAGATTTGAATAAAAACTCTTAGCAACCAACACAGGAAAGACCAATCAATTCCAAAATGTGAGCACATATTAATTCTTCAGAATAGCATTATTATTATTTAAACTGATATCAGGAAGGAATTTCCAAGATACATTGTCAACCCCAGGGCCTGGTCCTTATTAACTATTCAAACAAAGATTTGAAATGAATGAATGGATAGACACGTGAATTATTAATTGCAGTCATATTTATGTAATCCTTATTACAAAGGAGTTTGTAGCCATGAGTTTTAGAGACTTCAACACTGCTTGATATCATCACCCTAAACTCTTAATTATTTACGAGCAATTTGATAGTGAGGCCAGAAGGATTCATTCTTTGTAGTGGATTCTAAGGGATAGGTGTTAGAACAGCTGAGGAGTGGAAGCACATCTTTCAGGAACACCTTCACAACTATCAAGAGAGTAAATTTAAGATTGCTGTCCAGTCCACTTATGCTCAAGTATGGGCTATGTGTTAAACAGCCAGATACTGGGAAAACATTGTGTCATATTCTACAATACAGAACTAAGCAAGAACTAAAGTACTTATTCAAATATTTGGGTGGTCCAGAACTCTGATATACAGTACTTAATAAATAGTGATTATTATTATCATTTGTAATTAAGGGTACACAAAAAAATATTTCACAACTAAAAAAACTAACAAACTCAACCTTAACTTATGCACTACAAAGTAATATTCACTCTCATCCATAAAGCTATCATCACACTTCATTATTTTGTTAAGTCCTTTTAATGTGATGTTATCCTAACCTCCAATACTGAAACTCTAATACTTTGGCCACTTGATGCAAAGAGCCGACTCATTTGAAAAGAGCCTGATGCTGGGAAAGACTGATGGCAGGAGGACAAGGGGACAACAAAGGAGATGGTTGGATGGCATCACCGACTCAATGGACATGAGTTTGAGTAAACTCCAGGAGTTGGTGATGNGATGCAAAGAGCCGACTCATTTGAAAAGAGCCTGATGCTGGGAAAGACTGATGGCAGGAGGACAAGGGGACAACAAAGGAGATGGTTGGATGGCATCACCGACTCAATGGACATGAGTTTGAGTAAACTCCAGGAGTTGGTGATGGACAGAGAGGCCCGGTATGCTGCAGTCCATGGGGTCGCAAAGAGTCAGACACGACTGAATGACTGAACTGAACTGAACAGATCCTAACCTCTTGATATTTGATTATATAAACTTTAAAAAGTATATTTTAAAAAATACACTTTAAGCAGATACTATTACGTAAGACTCAAGAGAGAAACTGAAACGCAAATGTTAAATATTTGCTACAACGTGGTGGAGAATGAGTTAGAACTCAGATCTTCATGACTCAAGAGACAGGGCTCTTTACCAGTCATCTTGATTACATCCCAAATAAGAACCAAAGGAAAAAGATATAACCTATCCCTCTCTTCCCCGTCAAGTTTTAGTGCAAAAAACCTACAAGTCCAATTAGGTTAGAGTCTGTGATTGTTAAAAAAAAAAGAAAAGGGTCTGCTCTTCCTCGAACATTCTGAAGAACTTTGCAAAATTCTAAAAAGTGAATTTTGTAAAGTATAAGTGAGAATACTAAATGGAATAGCTAGGTAATAAAATTTATTCTTATGATGAAAGTGAAAGTTGCTCAGTCATGTCCGACTCTCTGTTACCCCATGGACTGTAGTCTGCCTGGCTTCCCTGTCCATGGAATTTTCCAGGCCAGACTACCGGAGTAGGTAGCTGTTCCCTTCTCCAGGGGATCTTCCCAACCCAGGGATCGAACCCAGGTCTTCCACATTGCAGGCAGATTCTTTACTGTCTGAGCCACCAGGGAAGCTAGACACATACATATGAGAATGACAGGTACAGAAATCCACTTATTGTCTGATTAGGGGAGAAATAGCAGTTATATAAGATATTTTCAGAAATAGTTCTATGCTATCAAAACAGGGTTGAAGTTAAATTTGTATTATATCTGAGTATAGCAAATTGATTCAAGTACCAGGGCTATAAATCTGGTCCATGTCAGGTACAATAAATTTACCTGCATTTATCACTTCAGCAGGGAAAATTTTGAGCTTACGTTTCTTTGATATTAAATGTAGAATCTTTATCTAAAAAGAGGAAAAATTGACAGCCACCACTGAAAATGCCTGTCCTGGGGATGGCCTTAAATTTCAGAAAAATTCCATAAGTTAAAATGTAGACCCAAGTAATAGTATTTTGTGACTCTCATATATTTTGTGATAGCAGGTTTTAACCTGAATATCAAGCCTTTTATGACCATTACAAATCTCTGGGTTTCCACTGCCTGGTTAAGGCTTTAATCTTGTCAACTTCCTATCCCTCATCCACAGAGAAAGATTTTATTTTTGAGTGTGTATGAATTATAGACATATTGAACAAGATGTTGACACAAAGAAGAATGTTTTGGTAGCTTCCCTCGGAGTTCAACAAACTCATTCATTCATTTATCAAACAACAATATTTATTGAACATCTAAAGCTTCAATTATTCTTTGGAGGAGTGCTATTATTTTTTAATTGGAGTGTATAACTTGCTTCATTTTATATCCTTTTTGTTCACTTCTTCCTTTTCTGATTCTGTCCATTCATTCATAACTTGGGAATTAGGCAGATCTTAGTTTTATGAGCCAACTTTATCTTCTCATTTTGATCAAAAATTCTAAAAAGCAAGTGAATTTCTCCAATGATTTTTATTCCCAAAGGGGGAGGACGCAGTTAATAATATGGTTTACCAAATTTCCAGGAGTCAGAAAAAGAAAAAGCAAATAGCTAGCTCAGAGGTAACTAGGAAAACCATTCTCTATTAATGCATTTATTAATATTCTGTATATTCATAAAATATTTCTGTAATGACACTTCTAAGATAGCATAGAAATCATAGTTGCTTCTGATATGGTCAATGAAGGGCTAGGGTTCAGGAGTGAAAGGAAAAGTTTTGTGATCTTTGAATTTTTCTTATCCTGGACTTGAATTAATATCTGAAAATTACAGGACAGTTAATATCTTATTTAATTATATTTCATTGAAATATTCCCCAAAGTATGTGATAAAAATAGTTTCTGTGTAATCCAAATGCAAAATTATATATTATTTAAAAGTATATATATATATATGAAGATCCGGAGAAGGCAATGGCATCCCACTCCAGTACTCTTGCCTGGAAAATCCCATGGACTGAGGAGCCTGGTAGGCTGCAGTTCATGGGGTCACTAAGAGTCAGACACAGCTGAGCAACTTCACTTTCACTTTTCACTTTCATGCACTGGAGAAGGAAATGGCAACCCACTCCAATGTTCTTGCCTAGAGAATCCCAGGGACGGCGGAGCCTGGTGGGCTGCCATCTATGGGGTCGCACAGAGTCGGACACAACTGAAGCGCCTTAGTGGCAGCATATATGAAGATGAGGATAAAGTAATAACCATAACACACACAAAAGTAATGATCCCTTAAAACATCATTTATAACCGGCAGTATTTACTCACTTGAAGTTTTCAAGTGTTAATTCTATTAAGAAAANAAGCGCCTTAGTGGCAGCATATATGAAGATGAGGATAAAGTAATAACCATAACACACACAAAAGTAATGATCCCTTAAAACATCATTTATAACCGGCAGTATTTACTCACTTGAAGTTTTCAAGTGTTAATTCTATTAAGAAAAATTTTTATTATTTTTCTTTTTTAAAAATGTGTCCCATTTTGTATTTGTGGTAAAAATAATGAGCATACTGTAGATAAGTCTAATACTGTGTGATAACAAAGTTGATATGTCTATGTAAAAATTGGGAAAGTAACACCTATTTCTCAGAATTATCTTAAATGTTTACATTTTACAATTGAATAAGATAAGAAAATGATAGTCTTTACCTTTTCCTGAAAGTGAAAGTAAGCAGACCACTTGATTGTCAAAATTTCTTATTTAGAAATGAATTTGAAATAACATTTCTTCCACACCATGTGTAAATGATTAATATAGTTGTGCTGAAATATGTTGCTTGACTTGTTAAATTTTAGCTGTGGATTTCTAATCTGAGGAATGTGTGTATCATTCAACTGATGCAGTAATAATTATTCCTGGTCTTAAATTGCTCTATGTAGAAGCAACTGTCTCAGGCATCAACAGAAAGATGATACCTAGAATACCCTTATTTTTTGCTCAGATAATGTTAGAAGACTATTGAATTTGTTATCAGTTTGTTATGCTGTAGTAACCAGATCACACATGTTAGTATATGTAGAACTTATATATTATGTTAATATATATAGCATACAAATATTTCTTATGAAAAGTAAAATATAGACACTTGCATAAAAAAATTCTCACTAGCAGTGGATTATATATTAAATGGATAAATCTCTGTCAACATTTTGTATTGCTTTTCATTAACAGATAGAACATAAGATTAATTTTACTATAACTGGAATAATGTGTTATTCTTCCCACTCCCCCCCACCTCCCCAAGGATTACCTGATAATTTCTGCAGTCATATTTGTTTAGTCATAATAATTGAGAAGACAATACTGATATTTACTTGGCAGGGGATGTGAACCTCTGATACTTCAATGGTCACCACAGGCCCATACAATGAAGGCTGGGGTTCATATTGTTGAACTTGGTGCAACTGTATTGGTCCTTTTAATACTGTAACTCTAGCTTCAGTTCAATTCAGTTCAGTCGCTCAGTTGTGTCCGACTCTTTGCAACCCCATGAATCGCAGCATGCCAGGCCTCCCTGTCNATATCTTTATTACTGTAATCATATCATAACATAAAATGATTTATAAATGACATTACACATGCAAATACCACCCAGTGTATTTGTATGAATAGAGTACCTCGTATTGCAAATAACACCCAGTACATTTGAATGAATAGAATACCTTGTTTTATGATTTTTTTTTTTTTTTGTCTACTTCAATAGTGATGTGTCTTGGCTTCTAAATTCTACTCCAGTTGGAGTTATTTCTTCTTTTTCTTATAAATGTAGTATGTTATTACTTATAAATCTGGTTTTATTCCAATATCCTATGCTTTTGTACTTTTTATTTGTCTGTATCCTTTAATGAAAAGCATCCTAATCTTCTTTTAAATTCAAATTTACTCATTATAAGTGGATAAAAATATCTGACTACATTTTTGTCTTCAAGTATACTCATGCTTGATTATGTTTATATTGAAATTCATTTTAATTTATTATAGATTACTTTTATTTTATATTTCTATTTCAATTTGAGGACTGTAATTTTTCTATAACTATGTTTAGATGTAGGTTATATAATTATGTAGGATTTCAAGTTAGTAAATGGTTCATTAAAAATTCCTGTAACTGTGGGGGTACCCTGAGTCTAATAAGGTTAAGAACTGCTACTTAATTTATTAAAACTCAAAGCTCTTTCAAATCAGGATATGAAGTATAAGATTATCTTGCATGTATGCAAAAATGTCTTCTGAAGTCTTCAATAATAACTACTGTTTATTTTCCCATTTTTACTATGTGCCAAGCAGTACCGTAAGCAATGCATGTGTATGTGTACCTGTATATATATATATATGTGTGTGTGTGTGTATATATATATATTTAGTCTCCCTCAATTTTCTGAGATTCCTGCTATTATTAGCCCCATTTCACAGACATGAAACTGAGTCATAGATAAAGTCATAGAACTGGAAAGTACTGCACTAAATATATATATGGAGACTAAAACAAAATCTTAGAGTAGATCNATATATATATTTAGTCTCCCTCAATTTTCTGAGATTCCTGCTATTATTAGCCCCATTTCACAGACATGAAACTGAGTCATAGATAAAGTCATAGAACTGGAAAGTACTGCACTAAATATATATATGGAGACTAAAACAAAATCTTAGAGTAGATCATAGTAGACAAATGCTCTGACTGAGAACAAGTAGAGAAGTTTGATAAATATAGATACAAAAGGCATCAGAGGCTGTGGGGAAAAGGACTGGAGGGAGTAAAATTTCAGAGAAAAGCTGAGGATCCTCAGCTTTCCCAGAGAACATTTTCTTATTCTAGCTAAGGCTAGAAGTTGAGAATGTGGGCTCCAGGCAGATGCAGAGGGATCTAGAAGACAACAGCTTTTGACAGTGCCACCAGTGACAGAACTGGAAAAGTGAAAGCACTCGAATGCAGGCTGGCTTCCCCTCCACACCTGTAGATGCTAATCACTCACTCTTGTCGGACTCTTTGTGACCCCATGGGCTGTGGCCTACCAGGCTCCTCTGTCCATGGCATTCTCCAGACAAGAATACTGGACTGAGAGCAGCTCTCCTGCATTGCAGGCAGATTCTTTACCATTTGAGCCACCAGGGTAGCCCCCTCAAGATCTATATAACAGTGCATATAGAGGACACTACAGAGCTAGGCCAAAACCTCAGAAAAAAGTAGAATGGAATTTCTCTGGGACCCAAGGTCTGCCAAGGCAGCATAAAGAATGCTGGGTGGAACAGAAAGCCCCCAGGAAATGGTTAATTGCTACTGAAGGTCTGCCATGGCTTGTCACCAGGGCACTCTTGCCAATCAGGCCACAACCAGAAACTGAATGGAGATTAGACTCCTGGTAGAGAGCCACTGCTGGGGGACAGGACATTTTGAAATAAAAACTTACAGTTAATGAGACTATGCCTTTGTGGTCTCATTGAATTATTCTCCTTCTGCTGAAGCTTTCTGTGTATTTTGTGTTGCTTTCTTTCCTTTTCACTCTCCATCCTTTCCTTCTCCCATACTTTTTACATACAATCCAAAATAGGATTGTTATTTTGGATAAGAAAAAACAGATTTTTTTTATTTTTTGTAATTCCCTGACAATATTTTAAGCACACTAACGATCAAAACTAAATTAACCTTAAAACAACACTATAAGATAGGTGCTGTTACTTCATTTTACATGGATGTAGAGATTGAGCCCCAGAGAGGTGAACTAATTTGCCTGAAGTCAAAACCTAAAAACTAGCAAAATTGGTATTCAAGCCTAGGAATCTTGCTCCAAGGCCCATGCTCATAACTAGCAAACATTACATTAAAATTTCACAGAAATGAGAGGAAAGGGACAATTTAGTATGTAGAATAAGTAAAGAAACGAATTCATAGTATCATAAACTCATTGGTGACTAAATCAGGACATTCATCCTATATAACTAAAATAAAGATTTTCACTCCCTGGGCTGTGTTGTTTTAGTCCCTGAGTCATGTCCAACTCTTTTGCCAATCCATGGACTGTAGCCCACCAGGCTCCTCTGTCCATGGGATCTCCTAAGCAAGACACTGGAGTGGGTTGCCATTTCCTTCTACAGGGGGTCTTCACGACCCTAGGATCAAACCCATGTTTCCTGCATTGAAGGCAGATTCTTGACTGCTGAGCCACCAGGGAAGCCCCACTGTGCTATAGATTTTTAGATTTAGTCTATTAAACAATGTCAGTTTATCAGGCCCTTTTAAGTCAGATCTTGTCCTGGACTATCAGTCAGTACTCTTTTTAGTCAAAGAGAGTCTTTTTTTTTTTTCCCTCCAAAGAATTTGCATTTGACACACTACATTTGAAAGTCTTATATTACTCTGTTAGTTACATAACATTGGGCAACTTATTCTCTCTGAGCTTTGGTTTTCTTATCTCTTAAATGAGAAAATACAATGTTTCCTAATAGATTTTTTGAGGGAATTTGATGAAATGATACAAACCGCCCATCTAGCCAGTGCTTATCATATGTACTCAATACAGAGCAGCTGTTTTATTATATGTGTCGATAGGGTACATAGATAAGAAAAACATGGTTTACTTAAGGAAGAAACACCAATAAAATATTTTAAATTTCATATTTTTAACATACTTTCCTTCTGGAGAAAGAAAAAAATCTATGAGTTTATAACAAATCTTGTATAAACTGTAATGTCTAGAACAATGATGTTTATATATCATGATAATCATACTTTGCAAGAATGTGTGAGGGTCTTTTCACGTTGAATAATAGAGCTGCAGCTAACAAATTCATGAGTTTGGAAGATGTAAAACTACTAGATGCAAATATGACAATAAAAATATAATTTCTTAAATAATGAATTTAGAACTCTCTCCTAAACACTCTTGCTTTGCTTTAACATAACTGCCTGTCTTTTCACCACTTTATTTTTCTGAAGAAACTGAAAAGATGCAATACAAAATGTTACATGAGTATTTTGAGAGAATGTCAATGGCTGAAAATGAAATATATCCCATGTTTAATGTATTTTAGTATTTCTTTCATATTTTATTTTTTCTTTCAAATGGGGAACCCAAGTTATTAAGGACTTAACTCTAGTTCAAACTCAGTGCCAGAGAACACAGAAAACCTGAATTCGAATTAGCCATAACTTCAGCCCTCAAAGAGCTTTTATTCTAGCAATAAAGACAAGTACACACATGAAATGATTACAGAACTGGGTGGGAGGGTGACTGTGACGGAATTGTCTAGTAGGAGAGGTCTCAGGATTCCAAAGAAAAAGGGCCCAAATCACGGGGAGGGATCAGAAAAGGCAAGTTGGCAGAGAGGAAGACCAACGTGTACTTCAAACCTTCCCATCAAGGAATATTCAGAAGCCTTTAACCCTGAGCATCTATACATTCAGTACTACTATATACTATATACTATATACTACACCATATACTATAAGGAATAGTTCATTGGGACTTTGTTGGTGTTCTGGCTCAGAAGATCGAGGTAAAAAATCTATTGAGCTATTTAGTCCCTCTTTGTTTTCAAAGGGAGAAAAGATCTCCAGGAAATTATTAATGTACTTTGTTTGCTTGTCTGAATCTTTCTCTTTATGATTTTACCCAATAAATACATTTGGTGGCAATTCTAAGATCTTTGGTGTGTACAAAAATATAGTTCCTGGTTGGACATATTTTGAATATTATGGCCAATTCCTACTCACAAGCTGCTTACTTTTGAATTTGAATACAGTAAGCAGGATACAGAAGTAACTGTACTCTGCTAGAATGTCTTATTAAATTTAACAATCATGTAGGTGGAAGGAATTCCTCACATAAATAGATTTCAGCATGTACAGTATTGAAATGTCCGTATTCCAACTAAGACTGTAAACTAAATGAAGCTGAAGATGACAGATATCCATTCCACAGTTCTCCACTCTACCAGCTGAGCTATGGATACTGGGGATAGGAGCAGGGAAAGGATGACTGGATGGAACACAGGGCCTTTAAGGGCACTACTCTATATGATACTATAATGGTGGATGCATGGCATTATGCACTTAGCAAAGTTCTTAACTTTAATTAATAATAATGTATTAATACTGGTTCATCAGTTGTAACAAATATACCACACTAACGCTAGACATTAATAGGGGAACTGAGGATTGGAAGGACAGGGTGTATAAATGAATTATCTGAACTTTCTGCTCATATTTTCTGCAAACCTAGGACTACTCTAAAAAATGAAATCTATTTAAAAGACAGAGAAATGGAAATGACAAATTGGAAAATATTTTTTAAGAATTTGATAATGAATGATTAATATCCTTTACAAATAGGGATCAAATAAATCAATGACTAAAATAATTAAAATTTCAAACACAGTGAGGGCAACAGGATAAACTAATAATGAACATAAGAAAAATACTGGCATTATTATTGATAAAATAAATATAGAGAAATTACATATTTTAACTTACCTAATAAAGGTAGGTTATTAGAGAGAGAAGGGGATTTTATCGGAGAAGGCAATGGCACCCCACTCCAGTATTCTTGCCTGGAAAATCCCATGGACAGAGGAGCCTGGAAGGCTGCAGTCCATGGGGTCGCTGAGGGTGGGACATGACTGAAATGACTTAGCAGCAGCAGCAACAATAAAGATTTTATAAAATGTTAAGACTCAAGGTAGCTCAGAGTGCAGATTAATTTTCAAATCTTAAGTATAAATTGAGTTTTTAAAAAATGGTAATATATATCAAGAATATTTTACTCATTCATCTATACATCTGTGTTTATAAGCCTAGAAATGCAATAGTGAGTATAGCAAACATTTCCCCTGAACCATACAGCTTAAAGTTTAGTGATGAAAACTGATGTTTTAAGAAACTTAAAAATTAAGTGCTCTTGTTACAATTGTTATGATAAAGAAATACAGAAGAGCTTAAATTGATCTGGATTGTCTTCGAAGGAGAAGTAAAATTCAAATGAGACTAGAAAGATAAGTAGAAATTAACCAAATGAAAAGAGAGTGAGTCATTCCATCCGTAGTAAGAGCAGAGTTGAAATGCTGTAGCATGTGAGCCTGATGAGCTCTGAGAAATGACCAGGGCCAGTGCAACTGAAGCAGAGAAAGCTGCAGTGAGTCGTTGGGCATAGCGGAAACCTTTGAAGAGTCCAGACTGATGCTCAACAGGGCTCCTGGAGACCTGAAGCCTCATAGCAACTGTGCCCAAGAGAACTGAGAGGGGAAATCAAAGGTTTGGGGAGTCTTAGGATATATGAGTAATGCTTTAAGGGAACCGTGTCTGACTCTGTGTGACCCCATAGACGGCAGCCCACCAGGCTCCCCCATCCCTGGGATTCTCCAGGCAAGAACACTGGAATGGGTTGCCATTTCCTTCTCCAATGCATGAAAGTGAAAAGTGAAAGGGAAGTCACTCCGTCGTGTCCGACCCTCAGTGACCCCATGGACTGCAGCCTACCAGGCTCCTCCGTCCATGGGATTTTTCCAGGCAAGGGTACTGGAGTGGGGTGCCATCGCCTTCTTCAATGAACATAGAAATATAGGTATATTTTCCAACATGATTTCCATTATTTAGATGTTCAGTATGTCTTATTTAAAACCTTTTGGGCAACTATATGCAGAAGGCAGATAATACAGAAGATCATCGAGACACTGACAACAGCAACTTTAGGCAAAGGGAAAAGAACTAAATGAATTCCAGGAAAAGCACCACATTCATCTCATGGGGGGAAGACAGCCAGCAGCCAAGGAAAACTCAGAATGAACTAGGGCTAAACCCAGCTCAGCTGGTGTGTTGGTCTCCTGGAGACTAAGACCTCTGCTTTTTTGTATACCCTGATTCCCACTTCTTCTAATTTCTCTTTATTGTCATTATTTTCTCTATTGTAATCTTTTTAATAATTAAATGTTTTGGTCAGAAAAAGTAGTAGAATATAGTGTTTATCACGGGATGTTTGTAAAATATGGTTAAAGGGGAAACTTGTTAGGTAGGTGGGACAAGGAATCTTCTAAGAAGTGATGTAAGAGTCCACAATGAACAGGACTGTACATACTGCTGGAGGATTCTTTTTTTTCTTTATCCTGTGATGGAGTCTACATTTTTTTTCTTTAAATAATTTCCTTGGAAAATAACTTTATTGTAGAAAATACTTGATACCTGCAGTTAGCAAACTAAGATTTAATTGGGTCAAGGGCTTCTAAATAAGGGAGATGAGAAAGGGTGGTGAAATGTTTATATGTGCCAACTGTTCTATTATACAGCTTGACTATCATCCTTTCCCCCTAATATTTTATTTTGCAAATGAAATATTCAGAACTACCTTGCTTATCCTTGCCCAGGTGGCCCTTTATCTGTCATCTACCAGCTGCAAGCAATGCCTGATTTGTAAAGGGTGTATTTTTGCTCTGTCATGTAGGCATATGTAGATAATCCCTACCCAAATTACCATTCATAACATTCCTCACAACCTTCTATTGCTGCCTATGATAAGAGATTTGGAGGTTCCAATGCCTAGGATCTAAACAAAAAAAAGAAAAAAGGAAATGTGTGGATAAGAATAGCCAAATTAGTGCAGAAAAAAATTACATTTCAAGATCAGATATTGAGAAAATGTACAGAAATAAAGTTTTAAATGCAGCAATTAACACTGTATAGGCCATTATCATGTACCACATGAAACTGCAAAAATATAACTCCATGACTGTCACAAAAGTCTAGTATCTTTTCTTTAGGAATTTGCTCTCAAATCCTTGTAAGAATGGTGCATACATTTCTAACTGCAGCTCAGTTTGGAGTATAAGCAAGTCCTATGAGTACTGCTCTGTTCAATGTCAGAATTAAAAGTTTGGAGTTTTCTTTTTTTTTTTTTTTTTNAGTGATGGGCGACAGCAGCACACATCCCGGACCTCGATGCAGGGCAACCCTGGAACACAGCACGGACCTCAACCGCAGGTGACCGCGGCACACAGCCTGGACCTTGGCGCAGGGCGACCGCAGCACACAGCCCGAACCTCAGTGAAGGGCGACTATGGCACACAGCATGGAACTCGTAAATAGCCAACCGCGAAACACAGCCCGGACCTCAGCGCAGGGTGACTATGGCAAACATTCCAGACCTTGTCGCAGGGCGAGCAAGGCACACAGCCTGGACCTCTGCGAAGGGCGACCAAGGCACACAGCCCCAAACTCTGTGAAGGGTGACAGTGGCACAGAGCCTGGAACTCGTGGCTAGCCGACCGTGGAACACAATCTGGACATCGGCGCAGGGTGACTACGGAAAACAGGCCGGATCTTGTCTCAGGGCGACCACGGCACACAGCCCTGACCTCGGCGAAGGGCACCTGAGGCACACAGCCCGAAACTGAGTGAAGGCGACCACGTCACACAGCCCGGAACTCGTCGCTAGCTGACTGTGGAACACTGCCCGGACCTCGGCGCANGTCCCCCAGAGTCTTCCCACTCAGTTTCCATTTTTCACTTTGCAGCTGTTTGCAAGGCCCAGATGACCAGTGTGGAGAGGTGGTCGTGAGAGAGACCATGAGCCCAGAGGTGAAAATGAGTGCGGTGGCTGTTGGGAGAGCGTGTCATAACCGCCCACTGGGGACGAACATTCCGGCTAGACCGCAGGGATGAAAATAACAGTGAAGCCTCACTCTGTGTAAAAGCCAGGAGGAAGGCATTCCTGTGTGAGCAGCAAAAACAAAGTTGGGCACCCCTGAGTAGAGTGTGTGCTGAGGGGCAGGCCCCAGACGGAAGGAAGCCGGACTGGAAGAGTAGGTTGGGGCCCATCGCAGAGCACCTTGAATATGTGCCAAGGCCGACTGTGTTTCGTCAGGAGCAGTGGTTAGCCATCAAAGGACTTTTTACTAGGGTGTGACAAGATTGTATTTTAGGAAGATGACAGGGGCCTAGATGAGGGATTTTTTTGAGAAGGAGTGGAATTCAGCCCAGGAAACCAGTTAGTTCACTGCAGCAATCATCCAGGCGGAAGATGTTAGAGACTTACATTCAACCATTAAGCAGATACTTACTGAGCACCTGCTGTGAGCCAGGTACCTTTCCAGGTACTGGGGATACATCAGTGAATAAGACAAGCATCTATGTCCTCATGGAGCAAACATTCTAGCAAGAAAAACTGATAAATAATTAGGCTAAGTAAAATATATAGTGTGTAAGGTGGTGATAAATGACAGAAAAAAAAAAACAGGGGCATAAAGATATTGAGGGCAGGTTACAATTTTAAAAATAGTGACCAGGGAGGAAAGCCTCATCAAAGTGACCTTTGAGGACCCAAATGAGCTAACTTTGTGGATGCCAGCAGAGGAAAGGGGTATGTGGTGTGGCTGGAGAGACATAGGTAGGAGAACCAATGGCAGGTAGAGATGATCAGTAGGATGCCCGGAGTGAGGGAGACGGAAGAGTCAAAAGAGGTTTTTTTAAGGGTGACGGAGGGCCGCTGCTGATATCAGCGCAGGTGGCGCGCCGCAGTCAGCCCACAGGCACACGGCAGTCTTCGGTGTCTGAGGTTGGTGATGCTGTTTGGTAAGACAGAGCAGACAGTTCAGCCCTTACTTTTCCTCCGATGGTTTCACGCAGCAGCTTGTCTCCCCAGTTAGGTTGTACGCTTGAGATGGTGCTTGGACCATCCCTTAATACCTCCATGATGCCAAGGCAGGGACTGAGCGCGTTTCAGGTGCTTCCCGGGGGCCCTTGGCCCCCTCATCGCAGCACTGGCCTTGGGGCCTTAGCTCTGCTCGCTCGGGAGCTCCTCCATGAGTGCTGGTGGTGCTGCCTCCATGGCTGCCTGTCGTAATGGGTGCCAGGAAGCTGGCTGCTCCAGAGTGGGAAGGCCAGGGGTCCCCTGGGCAGGGCCGGACATGGCCCCGTGGAGCATTTGGGTTGGGCCCTGTGGACATCCTGGTGTGTTTATGGTGTTTCACACTTTCTTCCTTAGACTTCCCTCCTCATTCTCCTATTCCTGGCTGTCCAGGGTCCCTTGGTCACTGTTAGGCCTTGCTTGGTGGCACAGAGGCCTGCTGGAGTGGGCATCTGTTATGCGGGCAGTGGGGCAGCCACTGGGTACTGTTGTGTCAGCGCCCCCCCTCCACCTCTCTCTCTCAGAGCTCAGCGTGCCTCTTGCTGTTCCCCACCTGGACGAGCCCCCCAGTCCCCTACACTTCTACCGGGACTGGGTCTGCCCCAACAGACCCTGCATCATCCGAAATGCCCTGCAGCACTGGCCAGCCCTCCGGAAGTGGTCCTTCCCCTACCTCAGGTGGGGGCTGCCCTGGGCAGGGTGTGGGCGGTGCTTTGGGGCCTCCAGGGCTGAGCTGAATGTCCCTTCCTCCAGAGCCACTGTGGGCTCCACAGAGGTGAGTGTGGCAGTGACTCCAGATGGCTACGCGGATGCCGTGCGGGGGGACCGCTTTGTGATGCCTGCTGAGCGCCGCCTGCCCCTGAGCCGTGTGCTAGACGTACTGGAGGGCCGAGCCCAGCACCCTGGGGTTCTCTACGTGCAGAAGCAGTGCTCCAACCTGCCCACTGAGCTGCCCCAGCTGCTGCCTGATGTGGAGCCCCATGTGCCCTGGGCCTCTGAGGCGCTGGGTGAGTGGAGGCGGGGCCCCGATGGGGAGGAGACAGGAGGGTGGGAGCAGCCTCCTTGCTGTTTCTCTCCCCTTGGTGATGGCAGCACACATTCTCGGCCCCACAGACCCCTAGGCCTTGACTTCATTTTGATGTACCACTGAAGATTGCTGCTCTTCCACCTGCCCCAGGGGACAGAGGTCCCTTGCCATGCTTGCCCACCTCTGCCCCTCCTCCCTGCTCTTCCCCTGGGACCCCACTGCTCCCCTCCCGACATCAGCGCTGGTGACTCCCAGCCTGGCCTCTCCTAACTCCCGCTCTGTCCTCTGACCCACAGGGAAGATGCCTGATGCTGTGAACTTCTGGCTGGGAGAGGCAGCTGCAGTGACATCGTGTAGGCGTCGGGAGTGCAGAGCAGGGGAGGAGGTTGTGGGGAGGAAGGTGAGGTGCAGAGTGGAAGGCTGACCTTGGATGGAAGTTGGATTGCCTGATCTTTAAAATTTCTTCTGGGATTCTGGGGCTCAGATCCATCAGAGGGCCTTGGCAGCTCCAGGTGGGTGGAGATGCCCACGGCATTGGACCTGGGGGACACTGGCTCTTCTAGGTCCGTAGAAAGCGCTGAAGGCCAGCTGAGTCAGGGTGGACTCACAAGAAGCCTGTTTGTGTGAATTTCCCTCTTGGTGAAGATGAGCCCAGGGCCTGGCGAGGCAGAGATCGGAGATGCCCGAAGGCCTGCCAGACTCCCGTCATGGCATCCTCTTGAGCCTGCTATGATTCCATGTGCTCTTCTGTCACATCATAAGCTTTCTTGGGGTGCAGGGCCCCGAGCGCAGTCGTCTGTACCCTCCTGTGGCCTGCTCCTCATAACACTGCCTGCTGGGCCCTCTGTGTTGGCAGTGCATAAGGACCATTATGAGAACCTCTACTGTGTGGTCTCGGGAGAGAAACACTTCCTGCTGCATCCACCCAGTGACCGGCCCTTCATCCCCTATGGTAGGGGATACAGCCTGGGAGGGGCCGGGGAGCCCCGTGGTGGAGGGAGGGCAGTAGGGAGCCCCGGGCGGGTGGGGGACCCAGCATCTCCACTGCATTAGGACCCCTGGCCCCGGTGCCCCTGCAGTCAGAACATGAGGGAGTGGGGGGCACGGCCCAGGCCTTTTGAGGATCCTCAGACTTTCTCCCTCTGGTTTCAGGACTGTATACACAGGCAACCTATCAGCTAACTGAAGAGGGCTCATTCAGGATGGTGGATGAAGAGGCCATGGAGAAGGTGTCTGCCTTGTTCCTGGGACCCGGGAGAGGGGAGGCAAAGAGCCTGGACTCAGAGGAACAGGCACCAAAGAGATGGCGAGGTGGTGCTCTGCTGAGGAATCCCTCCATCTGGGCTTCCCAGTGCTGAGCAGGGCAGTGCCCGGGGCACTTACCTCCAGGGACAGAGTTTGGAGCCTGGGGCTTTGGGCCTGATCCCTGGAGTCTGCCGTGTCCCCAGGTGCCGTGGATCCCCCTGGACCCTCTGGCTCCAGATCTGGCCCAGTACCCCAGTTACTGCCAGGCCCAGGCGCTTTGCTGCACAGTGCGGGCGGGTGAGATGCTCTACCTGCCGGCCCTGTGGTTCCACCATGTCCAGCAGTCCCACGGCTGCATTGCTGGTAAGGGGTGGCCCAGGTCACTGGGGGTGGTGGGGAAGTGGGGAGTCTGAGTCAGAAGGGGGACCCTTGGGCTCTGGTTTCTGGTTTCCCCTACAGTGAATTTCTGGTACGACATGGAATATGACCTCAAGTACAGTTACTTCCAGCTGCTTGACTGCCTCACTAAGGTCTCGGGCCTCAACTGACCGAGCCCTGGTGAATATCACCAAGAACTACCCTTGGAAAAGGCCACATCTCTCCCAGGCTGGCCAACTCTAGAGGCAGCCTGGAGCCAGTGGTGCTGGCTGTCAGCCAAGTCGGGCTTAGGGCCAGCTCCAGAGGCTTGGGAGGTGGCCTGGAGGACCAGGAGGTGCCGGGCAGGTCTGGGTGTGAGCTCCCAGGAAGCTGGCACCCAGGTGAGGCAGCATCCTGTTCTGGAAGAGGAGGGCACTTGGGCGCCGCATCACCTCTCATCAGCGCCATGACCCATGACCTTTTGCCACTTACTGTCTCACAACAGTGGTGTCCTGTCTGTAAAATGGAGATAATGATGGTTCCTACCTCACGGGGTGCTGGGAATGCTATCTTTGAGCCTGGCACAGAGGAAGTGTTCAATAAAAGGCATCGATGAGTCAAGTGTGCTGAGGGTCCCTTGCAGTTGCCTTCTGTGGTCTGCTGAGGGCTGGAAGGTACAGGTGAACATTTTGGAGTGATGGTAGTTGCGGTGAGGGGTGGGTCTAGGCTGGGGCCTGTGGACAAGACCCCTCTGTCCACCACAGCTGTCACAGCCTCTCTGGGGCATTCAGGCCGGCTCCAGCCTTGCTGTAACAGTGGCGTGGAGCTCATGGGCTCAGAGCCCGCAAAGCTCTTCCTAGCTTCATTCTGGACCTGTTCTCCTCCAGCTCTAGGGCAGCTGGTGGGGTCTGGGGTCCTGATGGTCACCGCTGTTTCTCTCACAACAAGCACATTTTATGTTTTGGCTGCCCGGTATGTAGGATCCTGGTTCCCTGACCAGGAGTGACCGTGTGACCCTGCAGTGGAAGCGTGGAGTCTCAACCACTGGACCGCCAGGGAAGCCCCTGGCATGCAGCTTTGAAGGGCTTGTTTCACAGAACAAGCCACAGCTCTGCCTGGTTATGCTGGGCCCGGGGCGCTCAGATCGACCAGCGCTCCTGTCAAGACCAGGTGGTTCTGTCACACTGGCTCCAGGAGGGTGGGAAAAGGCCTGTGACGGGGGACACGGCTCAGGTCTGCCGCTGCCCCGGGGCTTGCTCCCCACTTTCCAGACTTAGCAGTCCCTCCTGCACCCCACCCCACCCCAGCCTCCTGTTCAGCCTCTGACAGTTAGCTCTCCAGGGCCCCTCGTCACGGTCCAGGCAGGGATGGCGCTGGCTGGAGAGAATGGGTGTTCAGGTGTGTTGAGCCCCCATCAGGAGGGCACCAGTGGCTCCGTGTAGGTTTAAGCTGCCTCATTTTTCTGGGCAGGTAGCTGGTCCAGGAGTGGGCGTGGGGCTTGGGTGGGGCAGAGGTGGCTGGGAGGAACGGGAGGAGCCTGGGGCCCGCTGGGACGTCTCTGGCTCTGAGCGATAAAGCTGGCAGTCCTCAGTCTTGCAGACGCTGCCATTGCTCCTTCCTCCTGAGGACGCTGCCTCATGGCTCTGGTAAGGCCCAGGAGGCACTGGTTTCTGCAGACTGGTTGGCGCTGTTTCTTTAGGGAGTGGTGGGCTTCTCCAGGTGTTCGCTGGCCTTGGACCATGGCGGGGAGCAGAAGCCAGGAAAGAGGCAGGGTCTTGGGATGAAGGATCATTCAGTGTTCTTCCTGCCCTAGAGATGGGCTCCAGGCAGAGCTCCCTGGCATGGTGGATTCAGGCCCCGAGAACTCAGGCTCCCAGCTGCCGTCCTGAGGCCCCAGAGGCAGCAGCTGCTCTGGCATTGCTTCTGACTCAGTTGCTTGGAGGTGTTGGGGCCCCAGGGTTGACAGTGATGGATGAGCTTCTCCAGCTCTGCGCCTGGACTCCATCAGGGCCCTTCTGAGGCAGGGTTAAAGGCCAGAGGAAGAATGGATTAGCACAGGGTGTCCAATCCCCAGATCCAGGGTTGTGGGTCTGGATGGAGCCACGTGGGGACCGTCTTTAGCCTGACCCTAGAGGACCTGGAGGACCAGGCAGCCTGTGGGTGAGCTGATCACTGCTGTCCTTAGACTGGTGGAGAGCCCATTTCCAGAACTTCTGGCCAGGGATGGGGAGTATGGGAACAGCTCCATTAGGGGGACCAAGGCCAGGCAGAGGCCCACCATACCTCTTTCCTTCCCTCCGTAGCCTCCTCACCTCCTCTGCCACCCTGGGGTCCCTGCTACCCAAGATGAGACTCGAGACTGCTTAGTAAAGGGGAGCCGGGGATGTGGGGTAGAAAGAGTAAGGGTGCTGAACCGGGAGCTGAAGGGAAGTGTGGGGGTTGAGAGCACAAGTCGAGCTAGCCTGGTCTAGTCCTGTCCCTGATCTCAGGCAAGCACTTCTATTTCCTTGTGGGTTTGGTCATAATAAGTAGTCCCTACGCACAGAATGGCTGTGTGATTAAATCGAGTTAGGCTGCATCAAGCCCTCAGACCGGAGCCGGTACGGAGTGTTGTGTAAGTGTTGGCAGGCGTCATCAGGAGATACCGTAGCTACCTTTTGACTCAGAACTCTGGTGGGGGGAGGATGGACCCAGGGCTGGGCAGGGCTGGTCCTTTTGGTTCAAGATTAGGCCTCAAGGTGTCACCCCAGCCTCCCTTTGGGTCCCATCACTGGCCATAATCCTTTTTCTCTCTCCATCCTCTGCAGGCAAAGGTGCCTGGAACCTGCTTACTCACCATTCGTGTCCTGCAGGCCCGTGGCCTGCCCTCCAAGGACCTTGGTGAGTGCTGGGCCTGGGGAGGCAGTGGTTTTGCAACTTCAGAGCCAGCCAGGGCGGTGGGGAGAGACGCGAGTAGGCTGGGTGTGTGTGGGCTCCTTGAGGGTGCAGAGAGGAGGCAGTGGATGGAATGTCGAGGTCAGGCCCCTGCCTCCTGACCAGCCCCGTTCTCTGGGTGTTCTGGGACTGCTAGTGATGGAAGGATGCAGGCTCTGGGCGGCTGGGCTGGGAGGGACTCTTGGCTGTCGCCCTTGCTTCCTCCGCACAGTGACCTCCTCTGACTGCTATGTGACCCTGTGGCTGCCCACGGCCTCCAGCCACCAGCTGCAGACGCGCACAGTCAAGAACTGCAGAAACCCCGTCTGGAATCAGAGCTTTCACTTCCGAATCCATAGCCAGATCAAGGTGGATGGGCGTCAGCTCTGGCCCCGCTCACTGTCCCCACTGTTGCCTCCCAGCCCCTGTTGCCTGCCTCACCCCCTCTTCCTGCAGGCCCCTCACTCTATTTCCCTTTCAGAACATCGTGCATCTTCGAGTCTTTGACCAGGACCTTCTGACCACGGATGACCCTGTGTTGTCAGTGCTGTTTGACGTGGGGACCTTGCGGGCTGGGGAGCCCCGGCGCGAGAGCTTCTCACTGAGCCCTCAGGTAAGGCTGTGTGCGGGACTGTGGGGGGCCTTGGCCCAGGGAGGGGCTGCTTCGGAGGGTCACCAGGTACACGGCTCTCTTCTCCAGTGAGTGATCTAGGAGTCCCAGAGGCTCTGTCAGCCAGGAGCTACTGGGCAGTCTTGTCCCTGCCCGTCTTGGCCCCTAAGCCAAGGGCAGGGTTCTTGGAGCAGTCCAGGGAGGGTGGACAGTAACTCTCCTCACAGCTGGGACCGTAGCAGCCCAGGTATCTGGGGGATTTACAGACACACACACACACACACACACACACACTCTCTCTCTCTCTCTCTCTCTCTCTCTCTCTCCCTCTCCCCCCTTCCCCGTCTCTCCGTCTCTCTCTCTCTCTCTTTCTCTCTCTCTCTCTGTCTCTCTGTCTCTCTCTCTATCCCCCCTCACTGTTTCTAACTTGCTTCTTTCTCCCTCCAGGGTGAGGAATGCCTGGAAGTTGAATTTCGGCTGCAAAATCTGTGAGTTGGGCTGTGGGGCTGTTCCCAGGTGGGAGTGATTCCTTCTGGGAAGGACGGAGCCCAGCACACCCAGGGCTGACACTCCTTCCCTGGGAGGTGTCTGGGGTGGAGGAGGAAAGCCCAGGTCTCCTTCGGGGGTGAGAACCTGGGAATGTGGATTCTTGCTGAGGGTCACTGGGGGCTATTTCCAGGACTGATGGTGCTGAGTGCCTCTTCAGCAATGGCATCCTAGTGGTGAGTCTAGAACAGTCCCCCACCACCCCACCATACCTTGGTGCTTGCCCTCCTCCCGGGCCTGAAGCTCAGGCCCACCGCGGGGTTTGGGTGCAGCTGTTGGAGGGCCCTGGGATTTCAGTTCAAGAGGATCCCACCCCAGACAAATGTTGGGTCACTCAGGGCCAAGGTGAAAAGGTGTCAAGGAGCAAGAACCGGAGTCCTGGGAGGGGTGGGGTTTCTGCAGGGGAGGGGCTCGAGTCTGAGGGTCTTTCTTCACACCCAGGCCCGGGAGCTCTCCTGCTTGCATGTTCGACTGGAGAAGGCAGGGGACTTTCGGGGTGAGTCCCTGACCTGCTGGGACCCACCAGGATAGCCCCCTGGCTCTCAGCCTTTGTTGTCCCCTTTCTGAGGGGACCTTGTACTCGTCACCCCCAACTTTCGGTCAGGAGCAGGGGGCAGGGGATGCATCCCCACTGGGGCTTTTCCCCTCAGTCCTCAGAGGGCTGCGGTGGGGGCCCATCTCCCAGCCTAGCTCTGGGCCAGACTGTCATCTCAGTAGGGGGAGGGGCGTGCCCCCACCCTCATTCCAGACCCCTTAAGTGAGACAGGGGCCTCTGTGGGCTGAGATCACACTCCCAGCCTCTCTGCTCTGGTTCCTGCTTCCAGAGTCAGAGGGCAGAGTTCAGCTTGTGGTTCCTGGGTCCTGTGAGGGTCCACAGGAAGCCTTCGTGGGCACCGGCTCCTTCCGCTTCCATTGGCCGGCCTGCTGGGAGCAGGAGCTGAGTATTCACCTGCAGGTAGTGCCCGCTTTGGCCTGGGTGCCATCTCTGTGTTCACCCCCAGCTTCTCCCGGCACCCCCGGTAGTCAGGCACGCTGGGAGGTGTGGGGTGACCTCAGCCTCCTGTCCCCTTCCTGCTGCTGCTTGGTCCCTCCTAGGGCAATCTGTCTTAGGTCCTCTTCATCCTCCCTGCAGGATGCCCCACAAGAGCAGCTGAAGGTGCCCCTGAGGGCTCTGCCCTCTGGCCAAGTGGTACGACTCGTCTTCCCTACGTCCCAGGTACTGGTCACTGGAGGAAGAAAACCAGATGCACATTGTGGGCACAACCCTTGAAGACCTGTCCTGGTGTAGCAGCTCCTGTCCTTGACCCCCGCCCTGGACAAGGGCCAGGCTAGGGGAGAGGGGTCCTCAAGCCTGGCCCCTGTGGAGATGGCTGGGGCCCCAGGGAGCATTGGGCCATCAAAGGATGCAAATGGGGCTGGGGTGAGGGGAGTGGGGTGGCCCATCTTNCTCTCTCTCTCTCTCTCTCTCTCTCTCTCTCCCTCTCCCCCCTTCCCCGTCTCTCCGTCTCTCTCTCTCTCTCTTTCTCTCTCTCTCTCTGTCTCTCTGTCTCTCTCTCTATCCCCCCTCACTGTTTCTAACTTGCTTCTTTCTCCCTCCAGGGTGAGGAATGCCTGGAAGTTGAATTTCGGCTGCAAAATCTGTGAGTTGGGCTGTGGGGCTGTTCCCAGGTGGGAGTGATTCCTTCTGGGAAGGACGGAGCCCAGCACACCCAGGGCTGACACTCCTTCCCTGGGAGGTGTCTGGGGTGGAGGAGGAAAGCCCAGGTCTCCTTCGGGGGTGAGAACCTGGGAATGTGGATTCTTGCTGAGGGTCACTGGGGGCTATTTCCAGGACTGATGGTGCTGAGTGCCTCTTCAGCAATGGCATCCTAGTGGTGAGTCTAGAACAGTCCCCCACCACCCCACCATACCTTGGTGCTTGCCCTCCTCCCGGGCCTGAAGCTCAGGCCCACCGCGGGGTTTGGGTGCAGCTGTTGGAGGGCCCTGGGATTTCAGTTCAAGAGGATCCCACCCCAGACAAATGTTGGGTCACTCAGGGCCAAGGTGAAAAGGTGTCAAGGAGCAAGAACCGGAGTCCTGGGAGGGGTGGGGTTTCTGCAGGGGAGGGGCTCGAGTCTGAGGGTCTTTCTTCACACCCAGGCCCGGGAGCTCTCCTGCTTGCATGTTCGACTGGAGAAGGCAGGGGACTTTCGGGGTGAGTCCCTGACCTGCTGGGACCCACCAGGATAGCCCCCTGGCTCTCAGCCTTTGTTGTCCCCTTTCTGAGGGGACCTTGTACTCGTCACCCCCAACTTTCGGTCAGGAGCAGGGGGCAGGGGATGCATCCCCACTGGGGCTTTTCCCCTCAGTCCTCAGAGGGCTGCGGTGGGGGCCCATCTCCCAGCCTAGCTCTGGGCCAGACTGTCATCTCAGTAGGGGGAGGGGCGTGCCCCCACCCTCATTCCAGACCCCTTAAGTGAGACAGGGGCCTCTGTGGGCTGAGATCACACTCCCAGCCTCTCTGCTCTGGTTCCTGCTTCCAGAGTCAGAGGGCAGAGTTCAGCTTGTGGTTCCTGGGTCCTGTGAGGGTCCACAGGAAGCCTTCGTGGGCACCGGCTCCTTCCGCTTCCATTGGCCGGCCTGCTGGGAGCAGGAGCTGAGTATTCACCTGCAGGTAGTGCCCGCTTTGGCCTGGGTGCCATCTCTGTGTTCACCCCCAGCTTCTCCCGGCACCCCCGGTAGTCAGGCACGCTGGGAGGTGTGGGGTGACCTCAGCCTCCTGTCCCCTTCCTGCTGCTGCTTGGTCCCTCCTAGGGCAATCTGTCTTAGGTCCTCTTCATCCTCCCTGCAGGATGCCCCACAAGAGCAGCTGAAGGTGCCCCTGAGGGCTCTGCCCTCTGGCCAAGTGGTACGACTCGTCTTCCCTACGTCCCAGGTACTGGTCACTGGAGGAAGAAAACCAGATGCACATTGTGGGCACAACCCTTGAAGACCTGTCCTGGTGTAGCAGCTCCTGTCCTTGACCCCCGCCCTGGACAAGGGCCAGGCTAGGGGAGAGGGGTCCTCAAGCCTGGCCCCTGTGGAGATGGCTGGGGCCCCAGGGAGCATTGGGCCATCAAAGGATGCAAATGGGGCTGGGGTGAGGGGAGTGGGGTGGCCCATCTTCATGACTGGAGTGTTCATGGTTTTCAGGAGCCCCTGATGAAAGTGGAGCTGAAAAATGAAGAAGGGTGAGAGGCCATCTGGGCACTGGGGAACGTCACGGGGGACAGCTGCCGGGCACTCAGCCTGGGGGAGAGGACGCAGGGCAGCCCCTAGCGGGACGGGCCACTGACAGTTCTCTCACAGGCTCAGGGGTTTGCTCCCACTGTGGCATGTGCAGTGTGGGAGGTTTGGCAGTTGAAGGCTCTTACTGACTTTTTACTCTCCTTGATCCAGCCAGAGGGGTGTGTACCTAGCCTGGTGCCTGGTGCCTGGGAGGCACTTGAGAAATGTTTGGCTGGGAAAGCAGATGGAAGGCAGGAGAGTGGTTAGAGGTGCAGAGCAGCCAAGGAAGCCCAGAGAAGGGCAGTCACACCCTTTGGGGGGCAGCTGTGGGCGGGCCTCAGCTGAGCTGCAGTCACCCTCACTGGCCAGCTGCAGGATGAGAGGCCAGCTCCCACCAGGAAGAGGAGGGAATGTCATTTCTGCCAACTCTGGAGCCATTTCTGGGTGGGTGAGGGAGAGGGGCTGAGGTCCAAGCAGACTGGTGGTGTTGGGTCCCACCGCTTTCCTGCTCTGTGACTCTGCGGTGCTGCTTCCCCAAGGATGTCCCCACCAGGGTCTGGGGTCGCCTTCTCCCCACAAATCCACACACCACCCTTCAGCCAGGACACCAGAGGTGGGCGAGGGCTGGGGAGAAGAGAGGTGAGAAGGAGGGTGGTGAGCTTTTCAGGGCAAGGCCCACTTCGTTCTCTGATGATCCCAGGAGCTGCTTCATGGTCCCTTCCTTCCCACCAGACCCAGGGACCTGGCTGTGCGGCTGGGCTGCGGGCCCTGTGCTGAGGAGCAGGCCTTCCTGAGCAGGAGGAAGCAGGTGGTGGCCAAGGCCCTGCAGCAGGCCCTGCAGCTGGACGGAGACCTGCGGGAAGAGGAGGTCTGGGGACTGTGTGGGACTAGGGCGGTGTCTTTGGGCCCAGATGCTGGCACTGGCTGTGCCCTAACCAGAGCAGCACTGATGCCAAGCCTGCTCTGCCTCCTGCGTTTGATGTTGTCGGGAGCTTGACTGCATCAAATGCAGAGCATGGCCTGAGTCACCAGGAGCCTGCGAGCTTCCCCACTGGGGCTAACCTGCCTTCTCGTTGTTCTTGTTCCTCGGCCTGGCCCAGGAGTTGAGGCTGGGCTCCGGGAGACTGACCAGTGAGATGTACAGCCTCAGGGCCCCCTGCTGGCCTGGGGCCGCTCCTAGGGAGATGACCTCTTCCTGAAAGAGGAGCCGAGTGGCTATGTGGGATACTTTTGAGGTGACCCTGGGGCTTCAGGAAAGTAATCACCAGACTCCTTAGGGGTTAGGTGTGGAGACGAGGCCTGGAACCCGTCCATTTTTTCTGAGTTCTTAAAACCAGACAGGCCTGACCCTTGCCAGCCTGCTTCCATCTAGACCCTCTTCAGGTCTGACTAGAACTGGTCCCGGGAGCCCCTGTTAGATCTTGACCAGGCTGAGCTGTGGGTGAGCTGAGTGGTCCCTTGGACCGCTACCGCCTGTTCCTGTGGCTTGACCTTCCCTCTCCCTAGGGCCTCTTCTAGCCCCGTTGTCTTCTCTTCTAGATCCCAGTGGTTGCTGTTATGGCCACTGGTGGTGGTATCCGGGCCATGACCTCACTGTATGGGCAGCTGGCTGGCCTAAAGGCGCTTGGCCTCTTGGATTGTGTCTCCTACATCACGGGGGCCTCGGGCTCCACCTGGTGAGCTTGAGTGCAGGAGCCTACAGGTGGCTAGCTGGGCTGTGGCAGGAGGGGTAAGGTTCTATTAAACTCCACAGGCCTCTCTGACCCAATTGGAAGGGTGCTCCAGGGGATTGTGGAAGGTGTCTTTCTAGCTGCTGCACTAAAATAGAGTCCAAGGCGTGCAGTGGGGTTCTGGTGACAATCCCTCCGGCTTTGGCTTTTCCCAGGGCTTTGGCCAACCTCTACGAGGATCCAGAGTGGTCTCAGAAGGACCTGGCAGGGCCCATCGAGTCACTGAAGACCCAGGTGACCAAGAGCAAGCTGGGTGTGCTAGCCCCCAGGCAGCTGCTGAGGTACCAGCAGGAGCTGGCTGAGCGCGCCCGCCTGGGCCACCCGACCTGCTTCACCAACCTGTGGGCCCTCATCAACGAGGCGCTGCTACATGACGAGGTGTGGGCAAGGGCAGGGTGGGGTGGCCAAAGCCAGGGCACAGCCTGGAGATGGGAAGCAGCTCTGGGCAGTAGGGGGCAGGAGAGGCCCCAGGAGTTCCAGGGCATTAAGTTCTCATTCCCTTCCCCTAGCCTCATGACCACAAGCTCTCAGACCAGCGGGAGGCCCTGAGTCGAGGCCAGAACCCCCTGCCCATCTACTGTGCTCTCAATACCAAGGAACAGAATCTGACCACCTTTGAATTTGGGGGTGAGTTTGGAGCCAGGACCTGTGCTCTCACAGTTGGCGGAGTGAGAGGCAGCCCAGCCTGTGTGTGAAGGTGGGCGTTACACCCCCTCTGCTGGGCCAAGAGCCTGTCATCCCACCAGAGTCACTCGGGCTTTGGGATGGAGGCGGGGCCGCGGGTCCTCGCTCGGGGTGCCAGCAACAGAGCTGAGCCTCCTGATCACGAGGCTGCCTGATGCGGGGCCCGTGGTGGGTGTGGGGCTAAGGGTCCTCGGGCTCCAGGCCCCACCGTGAACGCGGGGCCCGTGGTGGGTGTGGGGCTGAGGGTCCTCGGGCTCCGGGGCCCGTGGTGGGTGTGGGGCTGAGGGTCCTCGGGCTCCGGGGCCCGTGGTGGGTGTGGGGCTGAGGGTCCTCGGGCTCCGGGGCCCGTGGTGGGTGTGGGGCTGAGGGTCCTCGGGCTCCGGGGCCCGTGGTGGGTGTGGGGCTGAGGGTCCTCGGGCTCCGGGGCCCGTGGTGGGTGTGGGGCTGAGGGTCCTCGGGCTCCGGGGCCCGTGGTGGGTGTGGGGCTGAGGGTCCTCGGGCTCCGGGGCCCGTGGTGGGTGTGGGGCTGAGGGTCCTCGGGCTCCGGGGCCCGTGGTGGGTGTGGGGCTGAGGGTCCTCGGGCTCCGGGGCCCGTGGTGGGTGTGGGGCTGAGGGTCCTCGGGCTCCGGGGCCCGTGGTGGGTGTGGGGCTGAGGGTCCTCGGGCTCCGGGGCCCGTGGTGGGTGTGGGGCTGAGGGTCCTCGGGCTCCGGGGCCCGTGGTGGGTGTGGGGCTGAGGGTCCTCGGGCTCCGGGGCCCGTGGTGGGTGTGGGGCTGAGGGTCCTCGGGCTCCGGGGCCCGTGGTGGGTGTGGGGCTGAGGGTCCTCGGGCTCCGGGGCCCGTGGTGGGTGTGGGGCTGAGGGTCCTCGGGCTCCGGGGCCCGTGGTGGGTGTGGGGCTGAGGGTCCTCGGGCTCCGGGGCCCGTGGTGGGTGTGGGGCCTGAGGGTCCTCGGGCTCCAGGCCCCACCGTGAACGTGGGGCCCGTGGTGGGTGTGGGGCTGAGGGCCCTCGGGCTCCGGGCCCCCCCGTGAACGCGGGGCCCGTGGTGGGTGTGGGGCTGAGGGCCCTTGGGCTCCGGGCCCCACCGTGAACACGGGGCCCGTGGTGGGTGCGGGGCCTGAGGGTCCTCGGGCTCCGGGCCCCACCATGAAGGTGTGTGGCTCTTCACAGAGTGGTGTGAGTTCTCCCCCTACGAGGTCGGCTTTCCCAAGTATGGCGCCTTCATCCCCCCCGAGCTCTTCGGCTCTGAGTTCTTCATGGGGCGCTTGACTAAACAGCTTCCTGAGTCCCGCATCTGTTTCCTGGAAGGTGAGGGGGNGTGAGTTCTCCCCCTACGAGGTCGGCTTTCCCAAGTATGGCGCCTTCATCCCCCCCGAGCTCTTCGGCTCTGAGTTCTTCATGGGGCGCTTGACTAAACAGCTTCCTGAGTCCCGCATCTGTTTCCTGGAAGGTGAGGGGGTCTGGGAGAAGCTGGGGACTTGGGGAGAATGGGCCTGGGCAAGATGGTGGGGTTGACTATCTCAGCTCAGTCGTGTCCTGGCCCTGGATGAGTGGTGGGAAGGGTCAGGTTGTGGTGAGGTGGGGGACTCTCTTCCTCTTGGGTCTCCCCCTCAGGTATCTGGAGCAACCTGTACGCAGCCAACCTCCAGGACAGCCTGTACTGGTCATCCGAGCCCAGCCAGTTCTGGGACCGCTGGGCACAAGCTCGGGCCAGCCTGGGTAGGTACCTGGGTTCTTTCACCAGGATGGGAGACGCAGCTTGTGGGGAGCATGGAGGTGACTCAAATTTTGTGAGTCTGCAGAGGCCGGAGTAAAGGTCTGAGGGTCCCTTTGCCCTTTTTGACTGCAGACAAGGAGCAGGTCCCCCTTCTGAAGATAGAAGAGCCTCCCACTGTGGCCGGCAGGATAGCGGAGGTTTTCACCGACCTTCTGACGCGGCGTCCACTTGCCCAGGCCACCCACAATTTCCTACGTGGCTTCTCCTTCCACAAGGACTATTTCCAGCATCCTCACTTTTCTGCCTGGAAAGGTCCCTGCTCTCTCACATCTTCCCGTGGCCATCTGAGCCTTGGGTTCCTGATCAGACATCCACTCTCTCCAGTCCCTTGGCCCCACACCCTCTGAGCTCAGTTCTCTGGGTTACTTGGAGCGAGAGCCATTCTTCCTCTCCTTATGCTGGGGTCAGGGCCCGTCTGTGAGACCTCGGGAGTTGAGGCTCTGCTTTGGCAGCAGAGAGCAGGAGCCAGAGGGACGAGCCTCCTCCTGGCAGCAACATTAGGCTAGATGGGGTGGTACCCTCAGTACCAGTGACAGCTGTTCCCCACCCGATCTCCCAACCTTTCCAGCTACCAAACTGGACGGCCTCCCCAACGAGCTGACACCTGCAGAGCCCTACCTTTGCTTGCTGGATGTTGGGTACCTTGTCAATACCAGCTGCCCACCCCTCCTGCCGCCCACACGGGACGTGGACCTCATCCTGTCACTAGATTACAATCTCCATGGAGCCTTCCAGGTGGGCTGTGGGCAGGGTTGGGAGGTGGGGCAACCCTAGGCCTGACCTCAGGTGGTCTGACATCCTGACTCCAGTTTCTGGGCCAGCTTCCCTTTGTGACCGCAACACCACATGAATGAAAGGCTGTGAATTCTATGAACTCTCCCCCCGGGGAACTTACTCTGCTCAGGAAGTTGGAGTGATGGGCGAGCTGGCGAGATTTTAAAATGTATTTCCTATTTGGGTCACCTTTGCTGTGTCTGCACCCCTGTTGGGTCCTGGATCTTTGAGACTCTGTGTTTAGAGTTTCTATGTGGGTCCCAGGAAGGATTTTTACCTCCCATGGTAGAACCTGGGTGTTAGCAGCCCAGCTTCATTGAGCCCAAAGGAGCTGCTGCAGAAGGGCTGCCCGGTTTAGAGCACTGATCCCTGGCCTCTTGGGCCCACTGGTGTCTGACTTGGTGTCTTAGCAGACCTCCACTTACAGTCAGTCCAGTGTGGAGCACGCTGGGAGCACATGGGCCCTCCTGCTGAGCCCACTTCTGCCCCCCTGCAGCAGCTGCAGCTTCTGGGTCGGTTCTGCCAGGAGCAGGGCATCCCGTTCCCGCGCATCTCGCCCAGCCCCGAGGAGCAGTGCCAGCCCCGAGAGTGCCACCTCTTCTCGGACCCCGCCCGCCCCGACGCCCCTGCCGTGCTGCACTTCCCTCTCGTCAACGCCTCCTTCAGGGACCACTCTGCCCCCGGTGAGCCCCA
>SJYV01052002.1:1170078-1382051 GCA_006410875.1 Neotragus pygmaeus | reverse complement strand
GTAACCCCTGCCTCCAGCCCCCTCAGCTGCTCCCGGAGGCCGTGCCTGTCCCAGTCTCTCCCCTGACAGGGCCCTCACCTTAAGGAAAACGTGTGTTTTCCATCACGGTGATCTCCCGGCTCCTCACGCTGTGCTCCTGCGAGGTCAAGGGAGGCTGTAGAAGCCGTGTTCTGAGGAGAGATTGTGTGTGGGTGGGGTGTCACTGTCTCTGCTTTTCCCTGGGGGCCCTTCTTGGTCCTCTGACGACCTACCCACGCTCCTGGAGCCGGCTCAGCTGCCCCCGGGTCCCAGGGAAGCCATGCGGCAGGCTCGGGCTGGGCTGTGGAGGGAGTGGCGAGGCCACACCAGCCTCACCAGAGCCTGAGTGTGTCCAGAGGCTCCCAGGGAGGGAATTGGACTGGACCGTGGTGCCCACGGGGAAGGGGGAGCCGGGGGTCGTCCAGGGAAACCAGAGGGAGGAGGAAGGGCCCGCCCCCTGCTGGGTGAGGACAGAAACTAAGAAGTGGTCCCGAGGAGCCGGGCGGTCCTGAGTTGTGGGAGGCGGGCGCCAGCCCCCTGGCCCTCTGAGCCCTCGCGTGGCTCTCGCAGGGCAGCTGCTGCAGAAGCAATCTCCGGGTACTCACCTGCCTTCTCCCAGGCAGGAGCTGCTGCTTAAGTTCCAAAATTCCCTCTGTGGTGGGGGCACCCTTTGCATCCTGAAAATGCAAGAAGGGGCCTGGGAAACATCAAGACCAGCACAGATGACGGGTCCCCCTCTGGAATGTGGATGAGGCCCCTAACCGTCTCCGATCTCCAGCCCCCTGGTGCTGCAGTGCTGGCTGAGGCTGTGGACTCCTTATCCCCAGGGTCCCCGCTGTGCATTCCGGGGAGACAGCGGTGAAGTGTATGCAAGACCCAGTGGGGACAGATGGCTGCGGGTCCCCCATCTCAGTCAGCTGTGCCCTGGGCCACCAGCTTCTCAAGGGTTTCAGCCCCTTCACCTGCTGCTTCTGTTCCACCTTGGGGAGGGGAGCAGCCAGATGAGTCAGACCAGGCTCTGGGGGCTCCACGCCCCAGCCTCTCCTCCCCACATCCCTCCCACCCAGAGAGAGCGCTTCCCACCCAGAGAGAGCGCCTGTCTCCTCACTGTTCATTTCTTCAAGCTCAGAAGACCTCTTTTGTCCCAGTCCACACTGTGCCCCAGCCCACCCAGAAGTGGGGTGACAGGACCTTGCAGCTGGCAAGGGAAAGAACAGGGCTTTCCCCAAGGGTCAAATGCTGGCTCAGTGCCCAGGGGGAGCCCAACCCTCAGGCTGAGACAGGACACCCTGTCTCCTGGTGACCCCTCACCCCAGCCTCTACTCACCTCTGCCTCCTGCTGCAGTCGGGCAAACTTCTCTTCCTGGGAGGCCAGCAGCTTCTCTAAGTCCTTGTGTCTGCAGAGCAGCAACTCCACATCAGACACGGAGTGCTGGGGAGAAGCAAGCCAGGGTGAGGCCCCACCCGTGGGGGTGCCTGGTCCCTCAAAACTGGCCCTGGGGGCCAGGGAGAGGAACAGCAGGCTGTAGCTGCCAGACGGTGTGGCCAGCTAAGGGGCAGGGCCTTGGCTCACCCCGCAGTTGGGGTCCAGCAGGAGGCCCTCCCAGCAGGCCAGCCAGGCCTCGGCCTGGTCCAGCTCTTGCCGTTGCTTCTGTAGACGCCAGCTCTCCTCACAGCGTTCCCGGCGCAGAGTCCAGGCCTCTCTGAGTGCCCGCAGCTGCCTGTCCAAATCCTGCAGACACCCAGTTACCTGGTGGGAGAGGGTGTTGTGGGTGAGATGCCCACAGGGTGGGGCCATGCTGGAGTGCCCAGGCTGGTCACTTTTGGAGGCCAGAAGTGTTGAGGGAAGACCCTCCCGGTTTCTATCCCGCTCTCTCTGCCCGCTGCCTGGTCTCCCCCTGCTCAGGCGTTCCGAGGCCTGGGGTAATGGGGCTGTGTGCCCAGCTCAGCCCCAGATCCGTCGCTGTGCTCGCACCTCCAGGGACATGCAGTGGCCACTGTCCACCAGCCGCTGCCCTTCCTGCTGTACGTTCTGGGCTTGAAGGCAGTACTCCTTGATTTCTCTCCCCACCTCCTCATGCAGTGCCAGGAGCCCCTCGGCCCGAGCTATATCCCCAGCCAGCTCCTCCGAGGACACCAGGGCCTGCTTCTCTGTGGCCCATGCTCTGCAGGGTGAGGAGGGGAAGCTGCTGTCAGGGCCAGGGATGCAGACTGGGGTTGGGGGCAGGGCATGAGCTGCACCAGGGGTTGGGGTGACCCCCACCCTGCAGGGCAGAGTTGAGCCAACGACCGGATGCCACTTACAGCAATTCCCGACAGCGTCCGAGGAAGGCATGGCCCTCAGCAGCCTTCTCCAGCTGCCGATCTTGCTCATGGACCTTTGCATTCAGGGTGGCCCAGGCCTCCTGCACCCCGGCCAGCTGCTTGGCCAGGCCCTCCTGAGCTGCAGGGTGGAGCTGGCCCAGCCGGCAGGCCTCCGTCTGCACCCGTGCCACCTCCTTCTCCATCGCTGCCAGTTCCCTCTGCCGCCAGAACACAGAATCAGCCTCATCCCCCCACAGCCTGATGACCACTCCTCTTCAGGAAGCACCCATCATCTCTGAGGAGTCAGGCTCTGCTTCTGGATGGATAGCTCCCCGACCTGGGCAAGCAGGCCCTCCCTTCCCTTCCCCACTCTGGGGTCCCCCTCCACAGGGAAAGAGGTCAGGTGGGCAGGCCCTGGGGGTGGACCCTCACCTCCAGACATCTGTGCTGTTGCTGCAGAGTCTGCACTGATGACAGGCTGAGGTTGAAGGCATCTCTAGCTACCAGGGTGGCCTTCTTTTGCATCCGGCCCTGGAGTTCAGCTGCTACCTGCTCCAGGCCTCGGACCTCACGGGCAGCAGCTAGGTTCTGGGAGAAGAGGGAGGGCCTGCTCTCACCAGGGTCCTCTCTCCCTGGAGACGTGGCCTCCTGGGCCACTTTTTAAACAAGGAGGTCCATGGGGCTTGGTGATCCATTCATGACCACCGGGTACAGAAAATGTCCCAATATGGCCCCTGATCAATAAGCACATAATGTTACTGATGATAGGGTAGGGTCCTGGGAGTGTTCTGTGGGAACGGGGTCTTCAGTGCCCAGTTCATGAGCCAGGCTGGGGGACAGGGGACTAGGAATCAGGTGGGAATGAGTTCATGGTGGGGAGGAGGGTGTTTTGGGGGTTCTGGCTGAGATGAAGAGGGTTGCCTTAGGAGTCTGCCCAGCCAGGACCCTGAGTGACAGCATTGCTAGGAGGCGGGCTCTGTCAGGGCCTCGGGACCCGGGCTGCCTCCCTAGAAACTGCCAGCTGTGCCTGAGAGCGAAGGCTGTGGAGAAGCGCTGAGATTTCCTTGGCACCCAAATCCGCTCAAAATGTTTAGATAAGGAGAGGGAAGTGGTGGCGAAATCTTGCCCAGTCAGTCTGTGTCTTAATAAACCTGAAGTCTGCGCTTGGAGGGAGCCTAGAGGGGGTCAAGAACTGGCCAGACAGACTTCCTGTTTCTCCCTGGAGGTGTGAACTATACCAGGAAGAACCAAATCAGTGGAGAAACTCAGAGAGGGCTGACGGTGGCAGACTGAGACTTGATCTGCTTGGCACTAGGAGTTAGAGGCATGCACACACGCACGTGCACACACACAAGAGTTAGAGGCAGCCCTCCACACACAGATAGACATGCACACACATACCTGGGGTGGCTGCCTGGCCCTGGCCCAGGAAGAAGGCACAGATGTCCCTGCCCCTTGTCTGCCCCGACCGGGCTCAGGGGCACCTACCTGTGTGCGGGCTTTCACTGCCTGATCCAGCCTCTCCCAAGAGGCCTCAATGAGACTCCTCTGTGCTTGAATCTGGGGAGAGCACCTGGGTGCTGCCTGTTCCAGAGAGCCTGCCCGCTCCCTCAGGGCCTGCACCCTAGCCTGCCCCAGGCTCTGGACATCCTTCCTGAAAGCATCGAACTTCTCTTCCAGCAGCTGCAGGGTACAGGACCAGGGAGGTCAGTCTGGAGGTGGTGTCCAGCAGCCCTCAAAGCTGACAAAGGGCTTGGCAGTATCTGCTACTTCTGATATCCCTCAGCCCTGCCCTTAGAACTGCCGGGGGTCCTCCCAGAGCCCAGAGACCCCTCACTTCCCATGTGCCTCCCAACCCCACTCTGCCCTTGTGAGCCACTCAATCTCCTCTCCTCCAGGTTTGCTCAGGAGTGACTCACCTTGACAGCCTCTAGGTCCTGCCCGTAGTCCTGGGACTCAGCAATGGCCACCTTGCTGGCCAGCCAGGCGTCCAGGAGCAGAGCTTCCCGCTCCAGCTGGTGGAGCTGCAGCTGCTCCTTCAGGCCTTGCCCCCTGCCCTCTGCTCTCTGCAGCAGCCCTGAGTGGGCGTCCCTTACCGCATGCATCTGGGCAAGCACCTTGGGGCTGCAGCAGGAAGGACAACCCCCCTGGAGTTCTTAGGCCTCACACCTCCTTAGTGGGGGCCCCTCTCAGCTCCTCCCTCCTGGGCCTGGCTCCAGCACACCTTTCTGGGTTCTGCCCGCTCTCAAGGAGGGCTGCTGTCTGCTGCAGCCTCTCAATGCGTGTGGTGAATCCTTCCAGGTCCCTCCTGGTGGCCTCCAGCTGCCGCAGGAAGGCCTGCGTGGCCTCGGCACTCTGACCCATATCCTTGATGTCGAGGCCACAGGCCCGTTCTTCCAGCCAGGATTCTGCCTCCAGGAGCTGGGGTGACAAAGAGCACAGTTTTCCCTAGGCGGTGCCCTCCAGGACTCACATCTTCGAGTTCATGGCCTCAAGTATTAGAGCAATGAGTGGTTCCCAGCTTGGCTGATCAGAATCTTCAGAGGGCTTGAGCAACTCGCTCTGCCTCTCTCTCACCACGTAAGATTCTGATTTGGTCTGGAATGGAGCTGAGTGTCAGCACTGCTTAAAAGTTCCAGGTGATACAGATGTAGAGCCTTGACTGAGAATCACTGGTTTAGACAAAATAGCAAAACCAAACCAAACCAAAGCCAGTGGGCTCATTTTCTGGGAAACATGCTGAAGGAAGACCTCGGGATCAGGAGACCGGTTAGTGGAGGCGACAGAAAATGCACAGAGAGCCTGGAGCCCCACCTGGGGGTGACCTTCCAGGCCTGCCTACACTCTGGGTGTCCTCATGCCACCCTCTGTGCCCTGCAGCACCCCTTACCTCCGTCAGGAAGTACTGGGCCTCCTGAGCCTGCTGTAGCCGCCGCCACCTCTGTGCAGCCTCTGCCCGCAGGCGGCCCACGGCATCCTCCAGCTGCTGCACTCGGGCAGCCACGTCGCGGGCAGCGAAGTGCCTAGCCTGCACCAGCTTGCGCCCTGTGCCCACCACTGCCTGGGTTAGAGCCTCGTGGCTGCTCATCTCACTCTCCAGGCTCTGTGGAGTCAGAGGAAGATGGCATGGGACATGCTCCTGGGTGCTCCTTGGGGGACCTGGGAGTTCTGTCTGAAGCCCAGTGGGACCCCACAGATTTCTCCAGACAGAACCCTGCCTCCTGACCAACAAGGAATCCTAGGACCCCCAGAAGCTCCCAGAACCAGAGGTGACTGGACGGCCCCACCTGTTCCCACTAGGCCCACACCTGGTGCTTCTCCTGCAGGCGCCGCAGGGCGCTCAGGCTCTGGCCACAGTCCTGGGAGGCCACCAGGAGCAGCTTCTCCTGCACCCAGGCCATCTCCTCGTCGGCGTCCCTGAAGAACTGCAGCAGCAGGCTCCGGGCCTCCAGGGCTGTCCTGCGCTCCTGCAGGGGCGCCCGCAGGCTCTCGAACCTGCAGCGGTGGAGGGTGGGCCCGTGGCAGGTGGGACCCCGGTTGTCAGGATCTGGGGCCAGACTATGACCTGCACATCACTCACCCGCTCTGTATCCCTCGCCATGGGCTGGGCAGGCCCTGAGGAGCTGAGCTGGGGGACAGGGAGAGGGGTGGGGGTTACCTCTGAAGCAGCCGCCGGGCCTGTTCTTCCACGTCTCGGGCCAGGCGGTGACCTTCCTGGACATAGGCCTGGGCCTGGGCTTGGCCCAGCAGGGCCTGTGCCTGCCTGATCTGCCTGTCCACTGCTGCCTCCAGCTCTCCCTGAGCCCTCAGGAGCTCGTCCAGCCCAGGCTGGTCCTGGTCCCCGATGGGGACTCTCAGCTTGAGCTCCACAGGCTCCAGCCAGCTCTCCAGTTCCTCCATGCTCCGTCGCAGACGCAGGGCCTGCGGCAGAATGAGAGTGTGAGGAGGAGAGGCCAAGAGTTGTACCCAGCCCGCTCCACCACACAGCCTCACCTCGTGGGCCTCCTGTAGCTTGGCTGCCCTCCTCTGGCACTGGGCCTGCAGCTCCTCCCAGAGCTTTCTCAGCTCCTGCAGCCGCTCCTGGATGGTCTCTGAGGCAGAGTGGCCATCCTGCAGCAGCCTCTGCCCCTCCTACAGTCACAACATAGCATATGCCTCGTGGACCCAGGACTGCTGGTCTCAGGGCTCTGGGGTTGCCTTCAGCCACCAGTTCCACTGCTTCAGAGTCTGCCTGCTAGCTGTGTGATCTCGGGCAGATCCCTTAACCTCTCTGAGCTCATTTCCCTTATCCATATAATGGTGATAATAATGGGTATTTTGTTTAAATGGGATCAAAGATTTCGGATACTTGGAGGGCACTTTACATCAGAGGGGGGCAGTCTGGGATCAGGGCGTGCCCTTTGTAGGTGGAAGAGGGTAAATTTAAAAGGTGCTATGCTTTGACTCCTACACCCACAAGACTGCTGGCTGTGCTCTGACTCTCCGTCCTCTGACATCTTTCCAAGAGTTTTAAAAACTATCATACCAAAACACTGTCCTTAAAATTCTTGAAAAGGCAATATTTTTGGAGAGGGGGGCGCCCGAGGGAAGCCACTGTGTCTCACTACCCGTTGGTGCCTTGCATGGCATCTGTATACAACGCATTCGAAGGTCAGCCACCCCAGCTGTGACTCAGGGCCAGCTGCCAGGGCTCTGTGGGGTCAGCTCCTTCTCTGGCCTGTAGCTGGTCCCCGGCGCCCAGGGCCTCACCATCTGCAGCCTCTGTTGGTGGTGTGCACGGGTGTCCAGCTCCGCCTGGAGATTCTGTTGTTGCCGCAACTGGGCCTGCAGGTCCCCTGGGTCCCACCAGCCCTCTTCCAGGGCCACCAGGTTCTTCTCCCTCAGCCAGGCGGCCATCTGGGCACACAGGGAGGACGAAGCTCTGCTGCCTGGGGCTCTCCTTCTCTCTAACCCCTTGGCTGCCGTGAAGAAGGGTGGCTTTCCTCTGGGCAAGCCCTTCCCCCCACCACAGCTGCTCCCCACCATGGCCCACCTCACAGGAGTCCTGCAGGAAAGACTGCAGTTGCCTGAGCTCCTCCAGCTGGCGGCAACGGGTCCTGGCTCGCTCCAGGAGTGCCTCTTTCCTGCAGAACAAAAGTCTCGGGGGCCTCGGGTCTGCTTGCTGGGACCCGGAGCTGCTACATGTGTGTGTATGTGCATGTATTTACACACAAATGCACAAGTATGCCCTTCTAGTTCAGGACAACCCTTTTCCCCATTTTAAAAAAACTGATATTTTAAAATTGGAGGATAACAGCTTTACAATGTTGTGTTAGTTTCTGCTATATGTGAATGTTGTATGTATACATCCATATAATATATGTATGTATGTATGTATACATGTGTAGGCATCTATCCCCTCCCTCTTGAGCCTCCTTAACATTCCCCAACCCCAGCCCACTAGGTCATCACAGAGCACGGAGCTGAGCTCCCTGTGCTATACAGAAGCTTCCCACTAGCTATCTGCTTTACACATGGTAGTGTATACACGTGCCAACGCTACTCTCTCATTTTGTCCCAGCCTTCCCTTCCCTCCCCATGTCCACTGCTGCTGCTGATAAATCANCCATTTTAAAAAAACTGATATTTTAAAATTGGAGGATAACAGCTTTACAATGTTGTGTTAGTTTCTGCTATATGTGAATGTTGTATGTATACATCCATATAATATATGTATGTATGTATGTATACATGTGTAGGCATCTATCCCCTCCCTCTTGAGCCTCCTTAACATTCCCCAACCCCAGCCCACTAGGTCATCACAGAGCACGGAGCTGAGCTCCCTGTGCTATACAGAAGCTTCCCACTAGCTATCTGCTTTACACATGGTAGTGTATACACGTGCCAACGCTACTCTCTCATTTTGTCCCAGCCTTCCCTTCCCTCCCCATGTCCACTGCTGCTGCTGATAAATCACTTCAGTTGTGTCTGACTCTGTGTGACCCCAGAGACGGCAGCCCACCAGGCTCCCCCGTCCCTGGGATTCTCCAGGAAAGAACACTGCAGAGGGTTGCCATTTCCTTCTCCAATGCATGAAAGTGAAAAGTGAAAGTGAATTCACTCAGTCCTGTTCGACTCTTAGTTATCCCATGGACCGCAGCCCTCCAGGCTCCTCCATCCATGGGATTTTCCAGGTAAGAGTACTGGAGTGGGTTGCCATTGCCTTCTCCACTAGGCCATTCTATATGTCTATGTCTCTACTCCTGCCCTGAAAATAGGTTCATAAGTATGCATTAATACACGCTATTTTTCTTTTTCTGACTTACTTCACTCTGATTCTAGCTTCATCCAGTTTTATTACTTTTTATGGCCGAGTAATATTCCACTGTATATATATGTACCACATCTTCTCAATCCATTCATCTGTTATGGACATTCAGGTTGCTTCCATACTAGGACAGTCTTTCTTGCGTATCAATTTACGCTGACTCTGGGGTTTCCTTTAAAATTTAGAGACACGCTCTACTTCCCCTTATTAACGCTATGAGCTGAATCGTGTCCTCCAGACTCCTGTGTTGAAGTCCTAATCCCCAGTACCTCAGAATAGGACTGTTTTTGAAGAAAGGCCTTTAAAGAAGTAATTAAATTATACAAGGTCATTTGCGTGGGCCCCAATATGACTGGTGTTCTTGTGAGAAGAGATTAGAACACAGACGTTTACAGAGCACGTGATGACAAGGGGAGGCCTCAGGAGAAACCAGTGCTGCCAATATCTTAATCTTGGATTTCTGGCCTCTGGAAATACAACCAAATTTGTGTTGTTTAGGCCACTAGTCTGCGGTATTTTGTTATGGCAACCTCGCAAACCAATTCAGTGTCTAAACCACTTTTTGATCATATACTGCTATTAGTAAGAATTTTTTGGTATGTATTTATATGGGTGCATATAAGTGTATGTGTGTACACACAATTATATATGTGTATACCCTTGGACCAATATAGTAAGTCCATTACCATATGAACAAAAATAGCAGTTAGGAATGAGATCTATTAAAGAGATAGGAAAAGAAGTTCTAATACCCCCAGTCACCAACCAGGGTCCATACAGGCCTCCCACCAGCAGAGTCCCCACGCTGGTGTGAGTGTGAACCCTTGTCTCTTCCTGCTGGGGTTGCCAAAAGGTGTAAGGGGGATAGGAGACATGTAGAGAGTCTTGGTGGAATGAAAACAGCCCCCTAGAGGATGCCAGAGACTTAAAGGGAGGGGTTTGGGCGGCATTGCCCTGGGGGTTGCAGGTGGGCCTGCCGGGAACCATCCAAGGCGACTAAGGGGAGGGAGTGTTGACAGAGACCAGCAAACCAATATTTTCCATCTGTCAGTCAAAGACCTTGGGTACCCAGGTGAGGTCCATGTGCAGGGGAGAGGAGGGGAGAGGTCACCAGCACAGGAACCACAACACTGTAGGCCCTAGTGGGCTCTTTGGGAAGGATGGAGACCCCTGCTGATCTGGGATCCAGCTTTTTCCATATCTGCCTTGGTCTAAAGTTTGAGGGGCTGGACAGGCTGCTGAACCATATAGGCTCTTATGAGGAAAACAAGCAGAGATTGGAGCCCCATAGCTATGTGGGCTTCAGCTAAGTGGGCGTAAGAAATCTGCCAACCTGCCTGTGTGCCAGGCATTGTGCCAGGACATCAAGGGTCCCTTCCGCACCCTGACCACAACCCTGAGAGGCAGGTATTGTTATCCCCTCACTGTAGACAGGAGACCAGTAAGGAATGGGTTCCAAGACCCACCATGAGTGGGCTGCACAGAAACCAGCGGTGTCTGGCTCACTGCTGTGCCCCGTAGGGCCCCTTCATGAGGCTGTCCCTCTCTCAGTTTCTCAAGCATGTGCTTCTTTGTAAAAGTCGCCTTTATCTCAAGCTGACTGACCATGTGCTGTTCGATTCCCTACCAGGCTGACACACTGCAGGGTCGGGACAGTGGGGTCCTGGCATCTGAATTCAGCCCTTGGTAAAGGCTAAGGGGAGTAGGGCAGGGGAAGAGCCTGACGCCTGTGCTAGCCCACCAACCGCAGCCCTTTCAGCCAGGGCCAGGGTACCTCAGAAGCATGGCCTGCCACCGACTCAGCGTGCCCTGGGCCTGGGGGTGTCCGCCCTGGAGCAGGCTGCGGGTGGCGGCTTCCAGCGCACTCATCTTCTCCGCCTGAGCCTCCAGGTCCTGCTCACGCACCCTGTGCTGCCACAGCAGGGTCTCCACGTTGGCCAAGGAGTCCTGGGAGGCGATACTGTCTACAGGGCTGCCCTCCCAGTCCCCAGCCACCGGCTTTCCTATCAAACACATCCCCCCAATCCCTGCCGGCTATATCTGACTTTAGAGTCTCAACCAGGAAAGGTATGAGGGATAAGGGTCAAGGGTTAGAATTTCCAGGGCTTGAGGGCTGGGAGCTGCCCTTGGATTGGAAATCTCAGGCAGCATTGGCTGGTTTGATCCCTAACGCTGCTCTGGCAAACCCTCCCTCACTCCTGCTGGGCACCTACCCCCAGACCCTCACTGGCTGGGCAGGCTTCCAGGCTGCAGAGCCAACTTTCCATCTGCTCCACAGAGCTCAGAACCCGCTGTCGAGAAAGGAAAAGGCAGGAGAGCATGAGTAGAACGGCGGGTAGAGTGACTCTGTTGGTGGCCCAGTGGGAAGCCAGGACTGGGGCCTGGCTCAACAGAAGGGGTCACAGCAGGCAAGGTTTGCCATGGGCGAGATGAACGGTGGGTGGTGAGAAAGGCCCCTGGCACAGCAGCCTCTCTGGCTTTGGCTTTGACCAGGGGCAGTGGGTTTAGCAGAGGCACCAGTGGTGAGGGTGGGATGGAGGCTGCCTACCTGTAGTTCCAGGGCCTGATGCAGGTGGAGCCGGTGCTCATGCCAGGCCCCTTCCAGGATGTTCAGCTCCTGATTAAAATCAGCCAGGGCCTGGCGGATGTTGGGGGTGGATGGGTGCCCTGCAGCAAGCAGTCGCTGCCCGGTGCTTCGGGCCAGGCTGATGCTGTCCATACGGGAGTCCAGCTCAGCCTGTAAGAGGACTGGGCTCAGATCCCACAGGCTGAGGCTCCCTGAGTGGGAGGGAAGAGGACCAAGGGGAAGGGGGAGAGGTGGGGAAGACAACTGAGCGGGCAGGATAGACGAGGGGAAAGGCAGAGGCAGCCGACACAGAAAGAACCCAAGACAAAATTGTAGTCACAATAAGGGGGAGGAGGCCAGAGAGGAGATGAGATCCAGGAAAGGCCCAGGGTCTAGGCCGCTCACTTTGAGTTCCTGGTGTTCCTCCAACATGCGTTGGACCTCCTCAAGGCTGCCGGGGCTTCTCCAGGAGTCCAGCTGAGCTCGCAGCCTCTGGGCCCAGACCAGCAGTTCTTGCAGCACTGCCTGCAGCTCCTGAGCTTGATGCAAGGCATCCAGCGACTCCTTCCTGCCCACAGGGCCCATCAGCTAGTCCCAGAGCCTCCCAGCCCTCTTGCCCCTGTGCCCACCAGTGCCTTCTGTCCCCGAATCTGTCCGGCCAAAGAAAGGCCCAGGGGTTGGGAATTAATAGGCTGGCAATACTGATTGTTATTAAGGACAGAGAAAGACTCTTAGGGGAAGGCTGGGGACTGAGACGCTGCAGGGGCTGGCTCAGTGAGGGGTGAGGGAAAGAGACTCGGGGTTTGTACCACTTCTGGATCCTGCTCTGGAGCTGCCGCCAGCTGTCCATCATCTCCTGCTGCTGGTGGCTGAGGCCGTGGGCCATCTCAGGGCTTCTCTGGCAGACTCGGCCTGCTTCACGCTCTAGAGGCTGTGCGGGAAGCCAGGGTCAGGGGCGGGGGCCAGGAGGCAGGGGTCGCTCAGGGGAGCCCAGCCTGCAACTGAGAGGACCTGGCTGTCTCTTCAGGTCCTGATAGCTTACCCCCCACCACCCATCCATGGGTGCCCAAGGTCCTTTTGATGCTGTACCCTGGGCCTGGGCCCACCCCCCACTCCCCAGCTGCACACCTCCACCTGGGCCTGGAGGAGGCCTATTTCCTGCTCCAGCTCCTTGTGTTTCTGCTTCAGCCTCTGCACACTGTTCAGATCTTTCCCACAGTCCAGGGCCTGGACCAGGGCGGCCTGGGGAGGAAGGAGGTGTTACCATTGCCCTTTGCTCCAGCTCCTCCCTCATGGCAGAGGGGTCGCTGGCCACAGGGTTTCTGTGTGGAAAGCAAGCGGCCAGCCCGATTCCCTTCTCAGTTCCTTGCATGGGCTGCAGCAGGCCGCTGGCCCTGACAAGGTGCCCCTCCTGCTGTGAAGGATGAAGGTTCCCAGGAGACACTTGGGTCTGGAGGTTCCCCAGCGCAAGAACCTCTATGGTGTGGAGCCTCCACATGCACTCTCACTTGACCCTCATTCCTTCTCAGGGAACCGAGATGGACCAGCCTGGCTGTGTAGGAACCAGACGGGCAATAAGAACCAAGCTCTCTGCATGCCCAGAGCAGGGCACCATCTTCTTGACAGGGTGCTTCTCAGGCTGTGTACAATTTTCCCACCTCTGCCAGCTTCTTGGCCAGGCATCCATACGTCAGCGGACACATAGCCCAGCAAACCTCCTGCAGGTTCTGGCTTTGCTCATGGACTTCAGAGGACACATGGGGAGGAGGGGTTGCTCCGGCCTCTGGACTCATGAGAGAAAGGAGGCAGGTGGGGCCAGCCTCCGAGAAGCAAATCGGGGCTTCTGGGTCCAGAGTTGACTCTCAGAGCCCCTGGCAGACCCACTAATGGCCCCCTGGTGGGACCTGTCTCCAAGTACCCAGCTGAAGAGGAGAGGTGGGCCAGGGGTGGGAGGCACTGTCCCCTGGCTTCGTCAGATCCTCCACTGCTCACCTTCTTCCTGACCTGCTCAGTGATGTCATCAAGCTTTTGGGACAACGTGTGTATCTCCAGGGCCACTTCGAGCTGCTGCTGGTATCTGAGCAGGTTGCCATGGAAACCGTTCCACCTGAGAGAGAGGGTGTAAGGCTGAGTCTGGGTTGGACCCTCAGCCCCCTCTCCCAGCCCCACTGCTTCTGGCTCTGGGACCGGCCTGTTGTTGAGCTGCTGTTGCCGCTGCCAGATGGTCTTGAGTTGCTCCGTGTCCTGACTCTTGAGCTGCAGTGAGAAGTCACTGATGCTCCTGATGCGGGCATCATCCACCCTGCCCTGTGGGGGTACAGGGTGTTGGCATTGGTGGCATCAGCTCTGAGCCCCTTCTTTGTGCTGCAGCCTCTACTTGGAGGGTCTGCTTGGGCCCGAGAGACGTGAGGAACAGCATGTTTGGTGGTAACTGCTTCCTCTGCGTGGCCATCCCATCCCATGCCTGGTGCGCTGAGCGAGATACTCTTGGGGCAGGGAGCCCAGGGGAGGCTCACCGGGAGGACAGGCGTGCCTTGGTGAGCAGAAGCTTTTAAAGAAAATGGATCTTCTCGGGATAAGAAAAGCCAAGTTAGGGCCTGAACGAAACAGTGCACACCATCTCCTTAGGTGAGGGTGTCCCTGTCCCTGGGAGCCACCAGGCTGAGAACGCCACTGTGGGAGCTCATGGCCACAAGGGGAGAGGATCCTCGACACTGGGAGGGCTGCAGTGTCCTGCCCCAGGAACAGCACCCTGCGTTGGTCTACATTTCCAAAGCGCTTCCCAAGAGGTGTCTCATGTGAGGTGAGAAGGGAAGGGGTGTTCTCTCACAGAAGCCAAAGCAGAGCTCAGAGACCGACATGGTGAATTTAGGGCGGAGCCAGGACTCAAACCCAGCTCGAGTCTATCTAGCACTCTTTCTACTACAGCATCTGAACAGCAGCAGCTGTGAAATCCTACTGGTAAAGGCTCTTAGATTGAAGCACTACAGCCTTTTACAAAGTCATATACTTCGTTCAGGGGGTGAAGTTAGCAAGTCTGGGCTCTTAATACGTGATTGTGAATACACTTGGCTAATTTCTACACCACCTAAGAGAAGCTGATTTTGGTGGTGTGTATGAGGGGGTTGGGGAGGAGATATTGAGTTGGTTGATGAGGAGGGTTCTGAGCCATTGCAGTTTATTGATTAGCCACTACATCCAACCATACATGCATTCATTTAAAGTTTTGGGGGGGAAATAATCATAGGTGCACAGGAAATTGCACCAGTGTATAGTGAAGGCCCACGTACCCTTCCCCCAGCTTCCCCTGATGGTAACAGCTTATGTAACTATAGTGCAATATGAAAAACAGGGCATTGACTGGTACAACTATTAACTACACTACAGATTTTATTCAGAGTTCAGCAGTTTTTACTTGCACACATCTGCGTATGTGTGGAAAAGTATCGCTCTAGGCAGTTTTATCATATATATAGATTCCTGTAACCACCACCATTCATATATGCTCTCTTACCTATGAAGGAAGCAGTATCCCCACTTTAAAGATGAAGAAACTACGACCTGGCAAGGTGAGGGAGCCTGTCTAAGCAAGCGCAGGTCGTAAGCCCTGAGCTGACACGAGGGCCCGCCTCTGGCTCCAGAGCCCACACTGGGTCACTATTTCCTGATGCAGGGCACCTTACCCCGGCCCAGACTCCTGGGAGCTTGCGGAGCTGCCTGTGGAGCCACTGACAGTGCTCAAGGTCCTGGCCCAGGTCGCTGACATTCACCATCACCTCCTGTGGGGGCCACAGGTTGGGAAGGCTGTACTCTGAGCACCCAGCCCCCAGGCACCCAGCTGCTAGGGGCAGTGCTGGGGCAGGCGGTGACTTGGGGAACTTCCTGCCGGTGCTCCCTCCTCCATCTGCCAGCCCACAGCCCCACCGCCAGCTCTGTCCCTACCCAGCAGGGTCTCACCATCTCCTGGATCCAGGCCTCTGCAGCGTCCACTCTCTGCAGGAACTCCAGGATGTTCCGCTTGTCCTCCAGGTCCTCGCCCCGGAGAGCCACTGCCTGCCTCAACTTTTCCCAGTGCTCCTGCAGCTCCTGCAGCCTCTGGGAGATCTCTCCCACCAGAGGGTGGCTCTGTGCTAGGAGAGCCTCGCCCTCCTGGGGAGAGGGGAGATGCTGATCGTCACTCTTCCTCTCGCTTTTTCTCCATCACAGGCTCCCTCTGCCTCAGACTTTTCCTCTTGGCCATCTTGGAGTGCTCACTGTGGGGCAGGGTGGGGACTGACGGCCTGGCTGTTACCTTGACAACAGAGGTTATGATCTCCTCACGGGCCTGGACCTCAGCCTCAAAGACTTGGTGTTTCTGCAGGTGTCTCAACTTAGCTTTCAGGTCCCCAGAAGGGACTGGCTCCTTCAGCTGCTGGAGTTGCTCCTGGATCCAGTCCTCGGCCTGGTGGGGGTGGGGACATGAGTCTCACAATGCTGATGGTCCACAGAGATGTCCCACACGCTTGCCCTCCGCTGTGCCCAGGCAGTGGACTGCTGGCCCGAGGGGAGGGCTGGGCAGTGCCTGGTAAATAAGATCCAGCAGTCTGGGCCCAGGAAGACAGCCCCAGCTCAGCTGGTTCCCCAGCCACAGGCAGGGGCTGGGCAGGGACCTCAGGTGGGACCTCATTTTGGAGGTGAGGCTCGCTGGCCCCAGGTCCCTGGACCGCTCTGCTCCCCCTCAGTGCCTCTCTTTGCCCTGAGTCTGCAAGAGCTTAGGAAGCAGTGGGGTCTCCACACACAGGGTCTTTGAATCAAACGTCTAGGCTCCAGCATGGCCTCTCAGAAAGCCTTTTAACTCTCCAAACTTCAGTGTCCTCACCACAGGGCTGTGGCGAGGCCTGAATAAGCTGCGAAGGTGGACATCATCTGGAACTGGGAGATGTGGCCCAGGCGGATGGCACTGGGCTGGGGTGGGCTCTGACCTGGGTGGCGGCCCTGAGGAAGGCAGCCACCAGCAGGGAGGTGCGCAAGGTGTGCTGCCGACTCTCCACCAGTTCCTTCACCCGAGCCCGGCGCTCCAGCACTGTGCAAAGCAGGTCCTGTGCCCTGGGGCCTCCGAGCATCTTCACTTGCTCACACAGAGCTGCCTCCTGTGGGCAGAGTCAGGCAGGGGTCAGGGAGCAAAGCCTGCTGTTCTTCCACTCAGAGGCTGGCCCACAGGGAAGACCCGCTCTCACTCTGCATGGCCTAGGGCTGGCTGGTCCTCCCAGCAAGCCAGAACCAGCCCTGGCTTTCACCAGGCCACCGCCTTGCTCCCCTGTGACCATGTGATATGGAGCCACGTGGCCCCTGTGCACCTGCAGTGCCTTCCAGGCCCTCCTCCTGGGCCACACATCCCATTCTGCTCAGGCAGCCCTGACGAGGGGCTCCTAGCCCCCAGGCCACCCCTGTACATCAGCGCTTCTGTGGGTACACACCAAGCCCCCCACATCCCCCACTTAGAACTCTCCAAATTCCCAGACTGCCCTCATCCCACCTCTGACTCCCTGAATTCATTACCTTCTCCTCCTGTGCAGCCAGCACCTTCTGGAAGGTCTCATGCTTGCGGATCAACTGTTCCACCTCTTCCACCGAGCTCCCCAAGGCACTGGTTTTCAGGAGGACCTGTTTCAGTCCATGGAGAAGTCAGAGAGGCCACCAGGGATGGCCCAGACAGTTAGCCCCCACCCCCATTTGTAGCCATCTGGGCTGAGGCAGGGCACAGCCTCTGAGCTCCACATCAGGGAAAGAGCCAGGGTCCCAGGAAGAGGAGAGTGAGCCAGGGAGAGGAGAGAAGAGGGAGCACTAGGGAGGCTCTGGGGCGAGGGCACCTGCCTCCCGGGCCTTCAGGATCTCGTCCAGGCGGCCACACTTCCTGAGGAAGAGCTGCTCCCGGCCCATGGCCTGCAGCCTCTCTTGCTTCTGCTCCCAGGCCTGGAACACCTGCTCCCGCTTGTCCCGCAGGGCTTGCAGCCCATCCTGGACCTGAGGGTTGGCACACGGGGAGACTGCACTCCAGAGAGCTGCCTGCATGGGACAGACGTGGGTCCCAAGGGGAAGCCTCTGAGGAGCGACTGGTATGGCACAGTGGGGCAAGGGCATGGGGATCAGGTGCAGGCTCAGTTCAGGGAGGCTGGGGGTGGCACCAGGAAAGAGGGGCCTACCTCCTTGATGCATGTCCCTGCACCCAGAAGCGCCTGCTGGCCTAGCTGGGCGGCCTGCTGGTACAGCTCCTCTCGGGCCTCCAGCATGGCCCGAAGCTGTTGGTGGGCACTGAGCTTCAGTGGGCCACTCCCGGGCTCCTGGGAGCTCGCCTCCACTTGCAGCTCCTGCCACACGCTGGCCACCCAGGAGGTGTAGTCCCGCACCTGGATCCCAGGGAGATGGAGGGAGAGCTGGGCTGGGTGGCAGAGAACTGGGCTCTGAGCCACAAACACAGCCCGCTTGGAGTGCACGCACTGGAGTGGCCTGAGCTATCCTGGGTCAGACCTCAGATGAGGCTCGTGAGGCCTGTGGTCACCTGGTTCCTCTGCTGTCATCCAACCCACTCCTCCCAGGTCACTAAACTTGCACAAGGGCCAAGCCAGCCTCCTCCTGCCCTGCCTGGCACTTCTCTTCACCCTGGGTTTTCACTACCCCTCTTGCTTAGAAGTTCTTTTCCTCCCTTCCATCCCTTCCAAGTTTCCATGTTCATCAAGGGCCAAGGCCTTCTTTCCCTTGTGGAGCCACCTCTGCCCCGTGACATCTCACTGCCTACCTTGTCCTCTGAATCTCTGGTTTCGTATTTATAAACGGTCTTCTGTTGATTTACATGCAAACACATGTTAGAGCTGGAGGAGCCTTAGATCCTAGTCCTGACAGCTCAGTGCACAAACGAAGCAGGGTAAATGGCACAACAAGTGTGCAGGAGATTGTAACCTCCAGGCGCTCACACACGGGTAACCAACTGGGGCCAAGGCCTTGCTCGAGCCCACGCTGCTAGAAAGTGGTAGAGGTGGGCCTCTAAACTCAAGCCTTTTTGCTGTGTTACAGTTTGCGTCTCCCAGGCTACCAGGTATGGGGACAACCCATGGCCAGGGCCCTCTGTCCCATTCTGACTCCCAAGGCTCGTCTCCCAGCTAGACAAGCTCCCTGATGGCAGTGATTCTGTCTTACACAGGCTCTGTATCACCCCCTCTCCCTACCAACAAACAGCTCCTAGCAAAGAGCTCAACACAGATGTTACAGAGATGCTGGCTGATCCAGAGGTCGTTGTCTAGGACATTCGGGTCTCTAGTTATGGGCTTTCCTGGGCTGTGTTCCCTCCTGAGCTCTGGCTGGTACCCCTATGTCCTGACTGCACTGTCACACATGAGCTGGTGTCAGCCCAAAACTAAGGAGTCACTGCTGCACCCCCGCACTCAGCCCTCTGGCAGGCACCAGCATGCGCCCAGGCCTCTTCCTCCTTGTGTCACATCTGAGTTGGAGGGCCTCATTAATGCATGCACACTCACGGCATCACACACATACACACACAGCCCTGGGGAAGGAAGAACCCTCACCGCCACGTGGAAGCGGGCCAGGAGCCATGCCTGCTCGAGCTGGGCCCGGCGCTGCTCTGCCCGCAGCTTCAGGGTCTCCCAGGCCTGCACCAGGGCCTGCTGCCTCTGCTGTACTGCATGGGCCTGCGGCCCAGGTCCCAGCCTCTGCACCGTGCCTCCCATCTCCAGCAGCTCCTGCAGCTGGGGGCAGGGTGGGGATAAGAGGGAAGGGTCGTGTCCTCCTAGAGGCGAAGGGCCTGCCCTGTCCCACAGCTCGCCCTGGGGTCCTGCCCTTGGAGCACAGTGGGCCCAACTGGCAGCTCCGAGAGTGGGGAAAGCTGCAGAGCAGACGGGCAGGCCTGAGGGGCCCCGAGGGGGAGAGGCAGCCAGACCTGGGCTCACCTGCTGGTCAGTGCCCACGAGCTCACGTTCCAGCTCCTCGTGTCTCCTCAGCTGGGTCTCCAGCCCACGCAGGTCCTGGGCCACGTCACAGGGGAGGCTGGTGGTTTTCTCCTGCGGAAAGGGGATCAGGAGTGGAAGATGTGGCGCTGAATCAGGATCCACTTCTAGGAGGAAACCTCCCCCCTCTCCTCCCACCCCCAGCTCACACCTGGACCTGGGTGAGGGCTTCCAACATGTCTCGGTGAACCTTGAGGGTGGCCTCAGCATCTCGGAGCAGGCGGCCTCGGGCCTGGGTCAGCTCCCACAGCTCTGCCCAGGCAGCCCTACTCACGGGAGACGGGTGGCAGATTAGCCATTGATTGAACGCCTCATTTCACCCCCTCGCCCGGCTGGTTAGCCCTCCTCCTCTCTGCACTTTATCCAGGACTAGCCCACATCGCCCCTCTAAACGCCCCCTCCTGTCTGGTCATGGCTGGGAGCCTCTCCTTCTATCTTTGCTTTGAATTCAGTCCTCTGCTGTTGTCACACTCAACACTTCACTAATTTCTGAGCTCTGTGATACTCCTTACATCTTGTGCCTTCAAGTCTCAATAATTCAATCAGATTGTAATTTCTCTTTTACCCTCCTGATATACTCAGCAAACTCTCCCTGAGCTCCTAGGGCTGGGTCAGGCTAGGGGTTATGGCCTGGGACGACCCTGCCTCAAATCTCACAGGTTGGGGGAGGATTCAAACCAGCTGGTGGGGAGCCAGGCAGTTTTCCCACAGTCCCTCCAAGTCCTGAGAGTCAGAGGTTTGGAAAAGTGCCCCTGCGGGTCTGGGCAGGGCTCTCTGACCTGCACACCCTCCTTGCTTCCCTTCACAGCCCACAGTCACCCATGGCACAGCCACCCGTGGCAGGCTTGGCATCCCTGAAAGCAGCGCCTCCCCTCCCCATCAGGGCAGACAGAGCTGGTGTGGCCCTGGGCGCATGTGCCTGCTCAGTCCCCCGGGCCCTGTCTGCCCAGCACCCTTCCCCGAGCCCATGCCCTGGGTCTGCCCGGCACTCACTGCAGATCCCGCTGCATCTGATGGGCCCTGGGGGCTGCTCTGTGCCCTCGTTCCAGCAGCTTCTCTGCCAGCTGCTGGCAGCTTGCCACCCGCTGGCCACCCATCTCTACTGTGTGCTGAAACCTGACAAACTTGGTGCAGAGATGCTGAGGAGAGAGGGGAAGAGGTGACAGGTGGCCCCAGCTGGCGAGACAGCAAGCAGCGCGGGGAGCAAGGCCCCCCACTGACGTCTGGGCGATGGGGGGCTGGATGGCTGCAGCACCTGCCCCCACTACTCAGAAGGCCTGTCCTCAGCCAGGACTCATAAGCCCCTTCTATATACAGCCCAGCCGGCCCCTGCCCCAGCCTCTTCTCACCAGGATGTCCTCATAGTCCTCCCCAAGGCTCTCTCCTCCTCCAGCTGCTTGCTTCTGGCTGGCCAGCCAGCCCTGTAGGTCCTCAGCCTCCCTCATGAACTCATGCAGCTTCAGGGTCCCTTCCAGCTCCCGATCCCTATGGGGATAGCCCATGGTTCCCCCGAAGTTAGCTGCCCACACCCCTGAGGACAGCTGACCCAGCCAAAGTGGGTGGCCTGAAGGAGGAGGTTATTCATGTTTTCTGTCTAAGCCTGAGGCTGGGGATTTGGGGAGAAGTAAAGAAGGCCAGTGTAGGGCAGGTGAAGGTGTAGGTAGGGGGAAGAAATGGGGAGCTGGGGGCCCAAGTTCCTGCCCAGTGGGCCCACTGAGGAATTTATGAAAAGAAGGGAGCAATACGCAGCAAGGAGCCATCTGTCAGCTCTGTGGGCCTGGGGTCCTGGGCTCCTTCCAATCAGAGCTAAGGTATGGAAACAATCAACCGTGGCCAGGTGGCCTAAGCGTGGGGAGAGGTACAGCGCCCCTCACCGTATGGCTGCCAGCTCCTGCAGGGCCTGCAGCCGCTCCCGGAGCCTCTTCTGCACCACACCCAGCTGTGCAGGAGCCTCAGGGCCAGTGAGGGTTTGGGCTCTCCGGTCAAGCTCCTCCACGGAGCTCCAATAATGAGGCAGTTCCTGTTGCAGGGCCTGCCAGCACACAAGACTCAGGCTGGGTGATTTATTCATCTATCCATCTACCCGCCCTCCTGATCATTCAATCCATTGATCACACACCCATCCCGTTCCTCCTTCCACTCACCCACCCACCCACACACTCACCCATCCATCCACCCTGACCCATCCGCTCACTCACACACCAATCACTCATCTACCCAATAGTGACGGGAGTTCTTATTGCTCCAAGAAAGGGAAAATGCAGTCTGTGCCTGTAGAGGGCTCACTATTTAGCAGGGCAAAGTGAATGCTGGGTCCCCTGGGCCAAGAAGAGAGGCCACGGGAGGCAGGTACTGGGCCCCAGTCTCCCAGTATGAAAATGGATGGAGTCAAGTGAGCAGCCCAGGATGCCCGGAACATGGAAGCTCCATGAGGCTTTGGCTATGGGCACGCCCCTTAGGAATGACCCCAGAAAGTCACAGGACCCTCAAATACCGACCACTAGGGATAGGTAGACAAAACGCCCAGACAGGTGGACACTTCAGTGGTAACAGAAAGCAGGACTGCTCCGGGATTCAGGGCTCACATGTGGTTCTGAGAGTCAGATCCCAGGAAGGATGAGGGTGTTCCAGGCCCCTTTTACTTTAATAGGGGATGCTGATGGTTTTAGGGATGGTTAACTCAAAGGATGATATTCAAAGTGTGGGAAGAAGAAGCCTGAGGAAGATGTGGGAATGGCTGGAACAGGTGACCCCAAGAGAGCAGTAAAGTGCCAGGGGGAGGAAAAGAAGCTAGAAGAGAAGGCAGAAAAATCCTGAGGCCACAGGAGTGTGGACCACTCTGGAGATGCAAGAAGGGGGTGGGCTCTTCAAAGGAGTGGTGTCTGAAGAGGGGGGCAACTGGGGGTGAGCAGGGGGCTCTGCAGGGTTGGGGTGGGGGTGGTGGACAGTCTTCAGGAAGAAAGAGCAGGGCTCTGCCTTTGGGCATGTGACAGATCCCTTCCTCATGGCCTGTCACCACCCGAGTCCAGACCACAGCGGGGAAGCTCAGCGCATACTACCTGGTGCTTCTTAATGAGCCTGGCAGTGGCTGTCTCGTCCCCGCCACAGTCCTGGCTGCTCACCAGTGGCCACTTCTCTGCCACCCAGTCCTCCAGCTCTGATGCGTCCAGGAAACACTGGCAAGAATGGAGTCAACTCACCTTGACATTCTCAGATGGACCCTCCATTGCCCCTTGGGGACATCACACAGGCAGAAAGAAGGCTTCTATTCCCATGGAGACTAGGCAGCTCTGGGCCCCGAGTTCTCACCACTGACCCAGCTCCCTGAGAGCTCCAGGTCCCACAGACCTCACCCAAAGAGGCTGCCCGACTCTGGCTACTTCCCCTGACCCTGTGGCCTCTGCATCATACCTCCTGGAGGGCAGCAGCCTGCTGCAGGTGCTGGGCCTGTGCCTCACACGCCTGCTCCAGATCTGCCCAGCGGCCTTCCAGCTCCTGGCACCGCTCCACGATGTGCTGGGCCTGGGGGTGCCCGGAGGCTGCGAGGTGTCGCCCGGAACCCAGCACCCGTTGTACCTGGCCCTGGTGGGCTCTCACCTCCACCCAGAGTTCCTGCCACAGAACAGCATGAAGGGCTGCCGCCTGCGGGTACTCCTTAGCCACAGGGGGCCCAGAACAGAGTCATGGATGCAGCTCCAGGGCCCAGGATGACTTGCAGGCAGAGAAGGGCTGGGGGCAGAGACTTGGAAATCAGGACTCCCTGAGTCATGGAGGGGGGCATCTAGGCTCTGGGAAAGGCACGTCAGGGATCCTGGGAGGAAACGGGGACCGTTACCTCATGCTTGTGGAGGAGGTGGGCACCATCTGGGTACTTAGCAGAGCTGGTGCTGGGCGTGGGCATGTGCTCTGCCACCCACATGAGCTCTGCGCCGCTCAGGTGGTGGAAGTGGTACAGCTCAACCGAGGCCTGCAGCTGCTGTCGCCGGCTGGCCAGATGTCGCTGCAGGGTCTTGAACCTGGGGGGATAGAGGAGCCAGAAAGGCCGGGAACAAGTGGGGTCCAGTGCCCGGTGCTCTCCTCATCCCAGCTGGGGCCCACCGGTAGAGGCAGGGGTCGGGGAACATCATCTGAAGATGGGGAGGCAGCTGGAAAGGCCCAGGCCCAAGCTCCCACCCGGAGGACCTCCCTCGTTTTCGACTGTGGGGTGCTTAGGAAGCCTGGCTGGGGTCTCTGACTCTCCTACCTCAGAAGTGACTCCACTCACAGGGGAAGGAGGCATGGACGACCTCAGGGCTTTGAGGTGCCACTCTGCTGGGCCCACCGGGTGAAACCGCCCTCAGGTTCATGTGATGGCAGTTACACACCATGGGGTGGAGGTGGGACAAGTAGCCGAGTACCTCTGGAGGTATTTTTGGGTCTCCTCCACCATGGCCTGGGAACTGACCGCCTGACGGGCCTCGGGGACAAGGGCAGCCATCTTGCTGGCCAGTGCCTGGCTCTCGGCTTCCAGCTGGCAGTGCTGTTTCTGGAGCCCCCGGCTGGAGCCCAGGTCCTGTCCCATTTCTGCCCTCTGCACGGTCCCCTCTAGCTGCTCCATCTTCTCCTTGGCTTCCTGGGGAGGGATACAGGGCGCTGCATTAGGCTGCCCGTGTGCAGAATGGCAAGTGGCCCTTCTTGGATGCGAAGGCTGCAGGGCCAGCAGCATGCCAGATCCACTGAGGACCCCGGGGATCTCTGTCCCCGCCATTGTCTACCTCCAACCCGTGGTGCCCAATCCTCCCAGAACCTCATGAGTGCCCCCATCCTCTCTCACTTCTGCCTCTCACGGAGACTCAAGTCGTGCTGAGCACGCACGGGCACACAGCGGGCAGTCTTGGATCAGCCAACGGTGGGTAGCAGGGGTCAACGGGCCACAGGCTAGAGGCCTCCAAAGGCTGCAGGACTTTCCAGGGCCACTCCAGAGTCAGCAGAGTGCCCCGACTCCTCCTCTCCCCACTTCCTCTCCTGTCTATTCAGCCCCTCCTGTCTATTCGGCCTCCCTCCTGGATCTTCTCTCTTGGGCCCACCTGTAGCAGCCGCAGGAGCTGGTCTTGCTGCCGAGCCTGCTGGAGCTGCTTCCCACGCTCTGCCACCTTGCGTTTCAACTCTTCCCACTTGCTACTTAGGCCTTGAAGCCTGGCCTGCACATCCTCCTGGGCATGGGGCCTGCTGCTCAGCAGCTCTCTCCCGACCTGCAGGGGACACAAAGGCCTGGGGCGTCTGGTTGAGCTGCTGGTACTGGGAGTGGCCGTGGTGGGCTGGGTCCGGGGGCAGCAGTGGGAGTGACTGGTTGCAAGATGTATTCCACAGGCTGCAAAGGCGCCTCCAGCTGTTCGAGTGGCCCCAGATCTGTGGGCACTGGCAGGAGGGCTTTCCTCTGATGCCTGGAAATGGTGTGGGTGAGCAGGCACTGGACAGCTGGTGGGAGGACTGTGTCCAGGCAGAGGTGGCAGGCTTGGAGATTGCCTCAGACTTGAGGGGAAGGGATGAGAAAAGCTCTCTGGGCTGGTTTGCATGCTAAGACCGGGGTTGCCCGCTGAGTGAAGGAGGGAGCTAGGGGATGCTAACGCTCTGGAGAGTGAGATCCCTTCTTCCTGTGGTGACTGCTCCAGGAGAACGTGCTGTGCAGTGGAAACAGGAAGCCGAGCAGGCCCCGCACCCTGGGCCCAGCGCCTCTCACCTGCTGCAGGCCCTCCACATGCCCCTGGGAGGCCACCAGCTCACGCGTGGCTGCCTCGTGCCGCCCGAGTTTCCTCAGCATGTTGCTGGGCTCTTGGGATGGCTCGTCCACCAACATCCGCCCCTTCTCCTCCATCCACAGCATCACCGCCACCACGTCCTGCTCCCATTCCTGCCCGGGAACCAAGGGAGGGTGGTTATTACAAAGCGTGGTGAGGGCTGGTATGAGGACCTCGTGGAAGAGGGGACTGCGGGTTCCCCGAGGGGAAGAGCAGGTTGAGGAGCCAATCCTAGGGTGCAGGAGAGGTGGGGGGCAGGTGTTATTGCTCCCAAGTGGGAATAAGGAAACAGAGATGGGGAGAAAAAATGTCTCAGGGAAAGCCTGGAGAAAGAAGCCTGGAGAATCAGGGTCTGGCCTCACAGCACCCAGTGCCCAGGTGCCCCCTGATCCAGCACATCAGATCATGGATGGCCCTCTGTGTTCAGGAGGTCTGTGGACTAGCCCGGCTTTGAGCCCCCATCATGGGCAGAATAGACATCCAACAGAGTCAAACTCTGTAGCTGGAGCCATGGCCCATGCAAGAGCCGGGAGCATGGCCAGAAATGCTGGGGCTGGGGAGCAGCTGGCCGAGGGAGGGGCCCAGGCTTTGAGTCCAGCCCTGTCTCTGAGCAGAGTGGCCTAAGCCTTGGTTTTCCTCAACTGGAAAAATCAGAGTCATAATACCCATTTCACAAAAGGTGCTGGGAGGGTCAGTAAACAGGTGGGAAAGTGCTTTGTAAACTGTAGTCCCCCGCACAGCACAGTTGTAGTTCAGCAGTGGACTCTGAGGCATTCCTCCCGGGAAGGTCTTGTGCACTGGGGTGGGGGATGGGGGGCCGATCCCTCACCTGGAGCTGGAGGGAGGCCAGCAGCTGCCTCCTTCTCTGCTCACTCCTCTCCTGGACCCTGGTCCACTGCTCCTGGATGCTCTGCAGCTGTTCTCTGACCCTGCAGGGCAGGTGGAGTTGGGGAGGGTAGGTGGAGGCTCCAATCTACCTGAGCCCCACCACAAAGGTCAGACCCACCACAGCCCAGGGTTCTCCCTGCTGTCCCCTCACTCCCTGGGCACTCTCCCAGCCTCAGGGTAATGAGCTGCGCAGGCCCTGTTTAGACAGGCCTAGGCTTACTTGTGTGCAGCGGGGTGTCGGCTCCGAACCAGCTTCTCGCCACGTGCCTGTAGATCCTCTGCTCTAGAGCCAAGGGCATCCAGCAGCCGCCCACACTCCTGGTGCTGCTGCATCGGGCTCTGGGCCTCCACCACGCCCTCCTGGAGACACAGAGACTGGGGTCAGGCTGAAAGGAGGGGAGTGGTCAGCACCATCTCACCCACTGCCAACCCAGGGGCCCCTCTGCCCAGCCTGGCTTCAGGCTCCTACTTCCTGGAGAAGGCGCATCCCAGCTGCACACCCCTAGCTCCATACCTGGAGGCCATCCAGCTGTAGGAAGGCCTCATGGTTGGAACAGGAGGCAGTGAAACCATCCACGTCTCGACCAAACTTCTGCAATTCCAGCCCCTCCTGCAGTTGCTGCTGTCTTTGCTCCCAGGCGGCCTTTAACTCCTGGCCTTGGTGGCCCAGGAGTCTCAGGGCACCAGCCACCTCTCGGAAGTCTGGGGAGCCCGAGGCTGCCATGGGCTGGCCCTGAGTCTCCAGCTGCTGCATCCTGTCCAGGACGACAGGCAGAGGGTCAAACCCTGTCTGCTCCCTGGGCCAACCTTCCTCCTCTCTGGCCTCCACGGTTCATTCATTTGGGAGCTCTGAGATGAGGGTTAACTGGCAGGGGTCTGAAGTGGGTAAGCCCCGGGGNCTAGAGAAAGCCCACTCACCACATCAAAGAGCCCACATGCCCAATCATTCTATGCACATTTTTAATATAGCACTTAGGACATGATATTATGAATCTTTTCTTGGTTATATTCCCCAGTTTTGAGAATAAGAATTCTAAGTATCCAGGAAGGTAAGAATTTGGTTATATTTGTCTTTGTTTTCTGAAATACTACTTGGTATATAACTAATTCAATAAATTGTTTTTGAGTAAGCGAGTGAATGAATGAGCCTGTGTAATGGGTATAATATTAAGCTCACCAAATCTACATTTTCTCTTACACATTTAGCAACTTTATTCGGCACTTACTTGTTTCACATCTACTTTGTGCCAGACATCAATCCCCAAACAGTAATGAATAAGACATAAAAAGTTACTGCTTTTGTGGAACTTATAGAGACAGTGACAGATTAATAAAGCAATAAATAAATGCATGAGAAAATTACCAGATGATGATAAGTGCTTTGCAGAAACAAGGTGATATGATGGAGAAAGACTAGGAATCTTCCNCAAACAGTAATGAATAAGACATAAAAAGTTACTGCTTTTGTGGAACTTATAGAGACAGTGACAGATTAATAAAGCAATAAATAAATGCATGAGAAAATTACCAGATGATGATAAGTGCTTTGCAGAAACAAGGTGATATGATGGAGAAAGACTAGGAATCTTCCAGAAAAGAAAGTGAGGAAAGGCCTCTCTGGGGAGGTGAAATTAAAGCTTAGATCTGAATGAGGTGAAGAAAGCATCAGGCAAAGATCAATAGCCAAGTGTGCCAAATAGATTGAAAGGCTGGAAAATATGCTCTGGGGCAATTATGAACTTGGCCTCTACTCCAGGGACAGAAAGGAGACCGCGGTGATGGAACTGAATGACAGGGGAAAAGCAGGCAATGACCAGTACTATGTGGTTATGGAAGTCACTTCAGTAGTGTAGTCTTGCCTACATGCAGTAGGAAGCTATTGGTTGTTAGGCAGGAGATGTCCTAGGTGGTGCTAGTGGCAAAGAACCTACTTGCCAATGCAGGAGACATAAGAGATGCGGATCCCATTGCTAGGTTAGGAAGATCCCCTGGAGGAGGGCATGGCAACCAACACCAGTATTCTTGCCTGGAGAACCCCATGGACAGAGGAGCCTGGCAGGCAGTCCATAGCACTGCAGAGTTGGACAGAGGCAACTTAGCAAACATGCAAGCCATAATTTAATCTACGCTTTAGCAATATCCCTTTGGAATCTATTCAGAAAATAACTCATGGTGGGTTAAGAAGGAAAACAGGAAGTCATGTAAGGAGGCCCTGCAGATGTCCAGAGAGAGAAATGGGATGGTGTCATGGATAGTGGTAGTAGCTCTAAAGAAGGGAAAGAAGTGTGCTGACTTGGGAATATTTTGGTTTGGAGGTTTGTTCCTGAATTTGATGAACAGATGGGAGTATAAGAGTTTTTAAGTAGTATAATTTGATTGAATCTAAGTCTTTTACTCACCTTTGTTACTAGTTCTTTCTTATATTCATCACGAGAAGAAAGGGTGTAGAAGGACATTCAAAGATCTTGCTTATGGCTATTGAACAGAAAGTCAAGGTAGAGAAGAGTGTGTCCTTGGAGACAGGGCATCCCTGGAAATACTGAGTCTTTCCTTGAGGAAGAGAGTGCCCAGGTTACAAATATTTAATAATTTCCCCTCTCTGTCTGACTTACAGACAGTGAAGGAGAAATGTCATATGACATCCATTATTGTGGAATCTAAAAAAGAAATGATACAAACAAGCTTACTTGCAAAACAGAGACCCACAGACATAGAAAATGAACATCTTGGTTGCAGGAGGGAAGGCATAGGGACGGCCTTTGGCAAGGTCATGTATACACTGCTATATTTAAAATGGATAATTAACAAAGACCTATTGTATAGCACATCGAAATCTGCTCAATGTTATGTGACAGCCTGGATAGGAGGGAAGTTTGGGGGAGAATGGATACATGTATATGTTTGGCTGAGTCCCTTCATTGTTCCCCTGAAACTATTACAACATTGTTAATCAGCTATACCCCAATACAAAATGTTTCTGGTGTTAAAAAAAATAAATTAAAAAAACATAAATATTTAATAAGTTCAGGCCAAAGCTCACCAAAACAGATCAGTCGGGGGTACATGGGATCTGCCCACACCAGTGATATCAGAAGGTGAAGATGCCAACACAGAAAGAGCTCCCGGTCTTTTCCTGTAGGTAACTGTGAGGTGTGCAGAGGCAATGGGATGTGGTAAACCAAAGTTTTTTCTTTTCTTTTTTTTAAACATTTATTTGGCTGCACCAGGTCTTAGTTGGGGCAGAGGAGATCTTCAATTTTTGTTGCCGCGTGTGGAACTTTAGTTGCAACATGAGGACTCTTAGCTGCAGTATATGGGATCTAGTTCCCTGACCAGGAATTGAACCTAGTCTCCCTGCATTGGGAGTGAGCAATGTTAGCCACCGGACCACTAGGGAGGCCCCTAACCAAAGTATTTCTGAAAACACCTTCGAAGACAGCATCAGGTTGCCTACTGGAGCACTTTTCTAGCCAAATAGGAAAAGTGTGAGTGCCTTGAGAGCAAGGATTGTGTCTTAGTCATCTTTGAATTCCTACTCAAGGCTTAACACCAGGTGTGACATAAGATAAACCCCAGGGTTCAACATGTATTGAATAAAGGAGTGGGGTGGAGAATCAAGCAAAGAGAAAAATGATAATTGTCTCAGATAATGCCCAGTCCTTTGTACTGTGTTATCTCCAAAATCAAATTTATGTATTATGGTTTAATTTTGATCCTATGAATGCTAATCTTTCTGTCCTTGGAAACAGAAGGCCATCACCAATTCCTTCACTCCATTTGTTTGATTACACTCAATTCTCCCAAGTACATTTCAAAGTCAATTCATGTTTTTTCTTGTGTTGCAAATATTGTATCATTATATAACTAGTCACCATTTCAATTCTTTTCACTTACATGAATAAACACACTTTATAGATACTTTCTTCTTCCTTATTGAAAAAATAATAAACCTCAGTTGAATAATAATTACAAGATATAAATAAACAAAGGTAGAAAGTAAAGAGCACCCATGACTTTACTTGCACAGAAACTATATATTTCTGTGGGGACTTTTTACTAGGTATACACAGACACACATTTGGGAGGGGACAAAAATGGGATCACTATAGACAATGTTTTGTAATTGGATTCTAATATTCTTTTAAGATAAAATTAATAAGTAAGAAAAGCTTGACTTTTAGTTTAGAGTGTGCTTATTTCTTTTTTGTCCTGAAAGTAGTTATTTTGTAAGAATAGTCTGTGAGCCCAACTTAAAAAAAATGAGTGAAGATCAACTGAGTAGGATGCCAACACTACTGAAGGAACAATTGTGTAGAGAGGATTCAAGCATCTGGCTAACACATGACCTCTGAATTCTCCAACTCTTAGATTCTATGAATGAAGAGATGAGACAGGAATTTCTAAGGCTAACCAGACTCAAATGGCTGAAGGAACTAGTGTAAGGGAGTTCTGGGAAATTAGATTGGAAAGTCAGACTTCAACTTGGTTGCATTCATATCTTGGATCCATTGTGTGTGTGGAAGCTTGTGGGAGTGAATTTGTGTGAAAGTGCCAAGGACAGGAGTCATTTTCTCCCTCTTCTTCTTCCTCCTTCCTCTTTTGTCTTCTCTTCCATTTTCACAGTATGATCAAGTTCTTTCAACACTCTGAGTCTCCTCTTTCTTGAATTCCCGTATGAGAAATAACTTTAGCTCACTTCCCAGATACATGAGAAATTTAATGCCAGATCACAAATCAGTCTTCTTTTTACCCCATCAATCTGGAAACGGTAAACAGTAATTGATTTTACTCACATCATATACAAAACTAACATGCAAAAATGACTACAATTTTTAATTGTGGTAAATAGAATTTTGTTGTTGTTTAGTTGCTAAGTCATGTCTGACTCTTCGCAACTTCATGGACTGTAATCCACCAGGCTCCTCTGTCTGTGGGATTTCCCAGGCAAGAATACTGGAGTGGGTTGCCATTTCCTTTTCCAGGGGTTNGAAAGCTGGGTGAAGCCTGGAGCAATTAGGAAAGGCAGCTACACCTCTGCCAGGTGTGCCTCCCAGGCTCACACTTTGAGAACAAGTGACACCTTCGTGTGAGTTAGGAAAAGGCTCTACTTGTCTGAGTTGGTGCAGCGCTCAAGTGGGTGGTGGCATCTAGTTAGCAGGGATGGGCTGGATCTCAGGGTCCACTGGCCACCTGTTAGGCTCCTTAATATGTGGCCCAGGCTGCAGACTGCACCCACCCCTGCAGGACGAGGGGAGACATCGCCATACTGAGGAGGGTGTTGCCTTAGTCCTGGGCTGCAAGAGGCTGAGCCATTTTTTTTTTTGCTCCAGGGGCCTGTGGGGTCTGTATTACCCAGAATAGGTTAGGTGGCTTGGCCACCCTGACAGAGCAGTCCCCTAGGCTCTCCTGCATGGGGCATGGCCAGGCCTGGACAGGATAGAACATTCCAGGAGGCTCAGACTCTGTCCGGGGTCCCTCCACAACACATGCAAGATGTCTGATCAGTCTTTGGTTTCACCTGCCTCTTTGTAAAGCTGCCTCAGGTGCCAGGATGGACACCAGCCTGGGCCACACCCCTGGTGACATGCCGCTCCCCATTTGTCCCTTCCTGGTGCCCTGAACCCACAGGCTAGGGGCAGCCTGATGCATGCCCCATCTGCCCTCTCGTCCTGACCTCTCCTGCTGCAGGTGGATCTCCTCCAGCAGCTCTCGGTGCTTCCCCAGCAGCCGCTGGGCTGAAGCCACATCCACCGCCTCCTCCTCGCTGTGGAGCTTGGCCTGGATACTCTCCGCCCACAGCAGCAGCCTCTGGCTCTCCTGCAGGAAGCTCCAGTGGGCCCGGGCCTGGGCCTGCTGGGCCACTTGCTCCCGCACTCGCTCCAGCAGCCCCTGCAGCATCTCCACGTGTCCTTGCAGGGACGGGCTCTCTGCGGGACCCATCTCCTCAACCCTGTAGACAGGACACACCACCCAGTCAGTGCCCCACCCCTGGCCCTGGGCCAGCATATGTTCCCCAGGGCAAGTGGTGGCAACCCCCTCACCCTCAATGGATGGGCAGCGAGCATGGGTGGCTCTCTCGTTCACCATGAGCACATTCTCACACCGTTTCCCAATCTGTGCCCTGCCCTTCCGATGGCTTACCCCTCCCATTCTCCCACCTCAGTTTCTGTCCTCCTCCCCATTCCAGAGCCCTGCTCAGGGCTTTGCTGTGCTGAATCCCGGCCATACTTGCTAGCCGCCCTTTGCAGGTGGCCAATGTCTTTCTCCAGCACCAGCATCTTCTGCTGGCCCACTCGCAGGACATGGTGGCCATCCTCTGAGTTCCCCAGCTCCAGGGTTTCTAGCTGGAGTATCAGGTTTTGCAGCTGGACCCGTGTGGATCCACACTCCTGCAGAAAACTGCACATGTGCGTTGTGCACACCAGCTGCGTTTCCTTCTCTTTCTTCAGGGCCTCCAGCTGTTCCCACCTGGGCCGAGGGAACAGTGTTGTCTCAGGCATGTCACGTCACAGGGACACCTCTCCATCCATCCTGGGGCATTAGTCAAGGCTTGCGTGATAAGAGCTGGCTGGCCGGCCATCCCCATACCCCCTCTTCCCATCCCTGACACCTCTAGTCTTTCTTATTGGCATCTCAGGAGTCAGGCAAGCAGGTACTCAGGCCTGGGCACTAGCTAGCCTTCTCCACTCAGCAGCACTCTCTCTTCATTCTTACCTCTGGCTCAGTTCCTCTTGCTGTAGCTGGATTTGGGGGGAATCTCCAGGACACCTCTGCTTCAGCTGCTCAGCGGAGCTGTTAACCTCAGTCCAGAGGCCTCTTCCCACAGCCAGGGCAGTGAGGAAGTTCTGGGGAAAGGAGATTCCAGGCCTGGAGGGGGCCTTTTCTCTTCCTATAGTCCCTTAATACTAGGAATGACCTCAGATATGCACTGCTACAGAGATGTTTGAGCTGCATCCTTCTGGAAGGACAGGGGTCTGTGTCCTTAAAGGGCTGGGAGAGCCTTTAAAAATTCAAGACCAAAGATGGAAAAAATAAAATAAAAATAAAAATTCAAGACCAGACATCCAAATTGGAAAGGAAGAAGTCAAACTGTCACTATTTGCAGATGACAAGATTTTATATATAGAAAACCCTAAAGAATCCACGTGGTAATGCAGGAGACACGGGTTCAGTCCCTGCTTGGGGACGATCCCATATGCCAATGGGGCAACTAAGTCCATGAGCCACAACTACTGAGCCTGTTCTTGAGAGTCCAGGAGCCACAGCTGAGCCCACATGCACAACTGCTGAAGCCTACACGCCCTGGAGCCCACACTCGGTAACAAAAGAGAAGGCTCTATAATGAGAAGCCTGAACACCACAGCTAGAGAGTAGCTCCCACTTGCCATCACTAGAGAAAAGCCTGAGCAGCACAGCCAAAAATAAATAAATAAAAATTTAAAAAAGATTCCACCAAAAAACTGTTAGAATAAATGAATTCAGTAAGGTTGTAGGATACAAAAATCAGTATACAGAAATATGCTCAATTTCTATACACTAACAAGGAACTATCAGAAAGAGAAATGAAGAATCTCATTTGCAATTGCATCCCAAAGAATAAAATACCTAGGAATAAAATTTTTAATTTTATCTTTTGGGAATGCAATTGAAAATGGGACTGTTCTCTTCATTTCTCTTTCTGATACTTCCTTATTAGTGTATAGAAATTAAATTTGCAATTACACTCCAGAGAATAAAACATTTAGGAATAAATTTTGGGCTTCCCAGGTGGCGCTAGTGGTGAAGAACCTGCTTGCCAATGTAGGACACATAAGAGATGTGGATTTGACCCCTGGGTTGGAAAGATCCCCTGGAGAAGGAAATACTGGATCCCCACTCCAGTATTCTTGCCTGGAGAATCTCATGACAGAGGAGTCTGGTGGCCTACAGTCCATGGGGTTGTAAAGAGTCAGATATGATGGAAGCAACTTAGCACAGAACAAGAATAAATTTAACCAAGGAGGTGAAAGATCTGTTCATTAAAAACTATAAGACACTGATGAAAAAAAATCAAAGAAGACACAAATAAATAGATATTTTGTGCTTAAGGACTGGAAGGCTAAAATTTGTATGGGACTATAAAAGATCTCAAACAAACAAAGCAATCTTGAGAAAGAACAAAGTTGGAGGCATTATGCTCCTTGATTTCAAACTCTTTAACAAAGGCATAGTAAATCAAAACAGTATGGTACTGGATAAAAACAGACTTATAGATCAATGGAACAAATAGCCCAGAAACAAATCCATGCCATATGTTGTCAATTAATTTTATGAGCAAGGAGTTATAGATTATAAAGACTATACATTGGGGAAAGGACAGTCTCTTAAAAAATAGTGTTGGGGAAACTGGACAGTTGCCTACAAAAGAAAGAAACTGGAACACTTTCTAATACTTTACATAAAAATTAGTACAAAATGGATTAAAGACTTGAATGTAAGACCTGAAATCATAAAGCTCCTAGAAGAAAACATAGTGGGGTAAGCTCCATGACATTGGTCTGGTAATGATTTTTTTTGGATTTGACACCAAAAGCAAAGTGACAAAAAATAAACAAGTGGCCAAAAAGCTTCTGCCCAGCAAAGGAAACCATCAACAAGATGAAAAGGCAACCTATGGGAGAATGGAAGAAAACATTTGCAAATCATACATCTTTTAGAAGGTTAATATTCAAAGTGTACAGAGAACGTACACATTTTAATAGCAAAACCCCAAATAATACAATTTAAAAAGGAGCGAACATACAGATGGTCAAGAGTTACATGAAAAGATGCTTATCACCATCATAAGGGAAATGGAAATTAAAACCACTGAGATATCACCTCATACGTGTTAGAAAGGCCATTACCAAAAAGACAATAAATAAGCGTTGGTAAGGATGTGGAGAAAGGGAACTCCTGTGCACTGCTTGTGTGAATGTGAATTAGTACAGCCACTAAAAGTTGGCTTAAAGCTCAACATCCAGAAAACAAAGATCATGGCATCCGGTCCCATCACTTCATGGGAAATAGACGGGGAAACAGTGGAAACAGTGTCAGACTTTATTTTGGGGGGGCTCCAAAATCACTGCAGATGGTGACTGCAGCCATGAAATTAAAAGACGCTTAGTCCTTGGAAGAAAAGTTATGACCAACCTAGAAAGCATATTCAAAAGCAGAGACATTACTTTGCCGATTAAGGCCCGTTTAGTCAAGGCTATGTTTTTTCCAGTGGTCATGTATGGATGTGAGAGTTGGACTGTGAAGAAGACTGAGAGCCGAAGAATTGATGCTTTTGAACTGTGGTGTTGGAGAAGACTCTTGAGAGTCCCTTGGACTGCAAGGAGATCCAACCAGTCCATTCTGAAGGAGATCAACCCTGGGATTTCTTTGGAAGGAATGATGCTGAAGCTGAAACTCCAGTACTTTGGCCACCTCATGCGAAGAGTTGACTAATTGGAAAAGACTCTGATGCTGGGAGGGATTGGGGGCAGGAGGAGAAGGGGACGACAGAGGATGAAATGGCTGGATGGCATCATGGACTCGATGGACGTGGGTCTGAGTGAACTCTGGGAGATGGTGATGGACAGGGAGGCCTGGCGTGCTGCGATTCATGGGGTCACAAGGAGTCGGACACGACTGAGCGACTGAACTGAACTGAACTGACAGCCACTATGGAAAACAGTATGGATGTTCCTCAAAAAATGGAAAATAGGACTACCACATGATCCAGCCATTCCACTTCTGGGTATTTATCTGAAGAAAATAACACTAACTCCAAAAAGTATATACACCTCCATGTTCGTTGCAGCATTATTTACAAAAACCAAGATGTGGGAACAACCTTAGTGTCCATCAGTGGATGAAAGAACAAAGAAAACGCCACATGCACACACACACGCACGCACGCACGCACGCACGTGCACACACACATGCACACAAGCACTGAATATTATTCAGCCCCAGGAAAGAGCTGAAACCTTGCCCTTCAGGATGACACGGATGGGCCTTGACGGCATCATGGTAAGTGAAATAAGTTAGATGGAGAAACATGAGTACCATACGATCCTGCTTATATATGTGATTTAAAAAATCCAAGCTCAGAGATTCAGAGAATGGATTGGTGGTTGCCATAGGGGAGGCATGGGGAGTGGGTGAGACAGGTGAAAGGGACACACTTATAGTTATAAAATAAAGCTTTTGTTACTGTGCATGTATGCTGGTGGGTGTTACTAGACTTACAGTGTGGTCATTTTGCGATATATGACATCTAATTATACCTGAAAAAGTACAGTGTTATATGCTAATTATACCTCAATTAAAAAAAAATTCAAATTCAAGGCCAAATCCTCCCCTCCCTCCTCCCAGCTGACACAGAGCACTGGGGCACGGAGCACTGGAGCAGGGAGCACGGAGTGAATAACGGAGAGGCAGGAGGCGTGAGGAGGGAGCAGGACAGGAGTCACCAGAGCAGCAGGGCCAAGCAGGCAAGACCCCTCAGCAGCAAGGTACCTCATACTTGAGCTGCATGGCTTCCAGGTTGTTGGCCTCGGGCTGCAGCGTTTGCAACAGCGTCGTCTGTTTGGTCAGCCAGGACTGCAGCTCCCCACATGAGCCATGGAAGCCAAACAGGGCCACCGCCTCCTCCAGCTGGGCCCTGCGGCGCTGAGGAGAGGCCAGCCCAGAGGCTGGGTGAGGGCCAGTGCCTGCATTGCGGCGCTGAGAGCAGGTCCCCCGTCACCTCCCAACCCGCAGAGTCCAAGGGCAGGCCCAGAAACAGTCCCTGTCCCACTGCTGGGCCCTCCATCCTCTGGCAGAGGGCCCGGCAGAGCGTGCTCGTTGCTCTTATCCTACTCACACCCTTCGCTCTTGGGTACAATCTGCGCTTCTCCCTGGGTCTGGCCCTGCTACCTGCCCCTTCCTCTGTAGGCTCTCCCCTAACTGCTCCTGGGCCTCCCCACTGTGCTCCAGGCACCCTGGTCCTCGCTCCTCCACGGGGCCTCTTTCCTGCCTTTGCCCAGGTCCTGCTCAGAACACTCTTCCCCACCATCTCCCCCTGCCATGCTCCTGACTCACCTGCTCTCAGCTTCTCGTTAAATCTCCGCCTAAACGTCCATCCTCAGATGCCTCCCCTGGTTCCCTGCCCGTACCTGGCCTCCCCTTCATGCTCCCATTGCACCCAGATCCATCTAATGACTTGTTTCACACCTTCTCTGCCCTGACCCAAGCTCCTCAAGGGCAGAACGCATCCTGTCACTCCTCTGTCCCTGGGCTCATGGCCCAGAATCCAGACTAAGGGAGTGAATGTTCCATGAACAAGGAGTGCTACCTCTGCCTGGGCCCGCAGGCCCTCATAGTCCCGGCTCAAGCGGTCCTGTGTCTGGAGGATGGTGTTGGGGTCAAAGCCAGGATCAGGCTCATCTGGGAGGGCCATCTTCTGGGTGCCCCACAGACCAGAGTGGCAGGAAACCTCACGCCAGGCCCCCGGGTTTCTCGGGCCTATCTTCGGAGAGCTCAGGGCAGACACCACCTGTGCCCACAGGATAGAGATCAGCGTGTCAGGAAGGGCTCCCAGCAGGGAGCAGAAGGCTTGGCAGGGCGGGCCAGCAGCTGTACCTGAGCTTCCTGTCCCATGATGTGCCTGAGGGGCACTGCGGCCTGGCAGCCCCCTGGGGTGTCGGGGTCCATCTGGCGTGGGGGCTGCCGGGCCTCTCCCAGAAGCTGGGTGAAGTGCGTGCCTGTGGGAACACAGGTTCTCAGGGCTGCACCGGCCCTGTGCCTCTTCTTGAGCCAGGAGCTGGCCAGTGGGGATGGGTGGGGGGATTATTCATGACTCAGTCCTGTGCCAGGAGCCCTGCAGGCCAGAGGAGGATGAGGGCCAGAGCTTCCTGAGCTCCCGAAGGCCTATGCCCACAGACATAGGACATTTCCCAGGACTGTGCATGGATAAGCAGAATGTGCAGTGTGTGAAATGAATACTATGGGGGCCCAGGGGGTGGAAGACGGCCAGAACAGGCTGGGCCTGTCGGGAAAGATTTCAAGGGCAAGGTGACCCTGATGAGCATTTGCCGAGGGGGAGGCAGAGTGGCTCTTGTGTCAGGAGCTGGGGCATAGAGGGGTCACGGGGAGCCCAGGCTGGTCTTCCAGATGGGGGGTCTCTGTCCCTCTGTGTCTCTGGCCCCGGGCAAGGGTCAGACACCGCAGCAGCAGCAGCCAGGCTGGCCACTCAGGGGTTGAGGAAAAGGAAAAGGCACAGAGAAAGACTGGAAAGGGAGGGGAACAAAGGGAGACTCAGAATTTCAGGAAGCTTCCTGTCTTTCCTCCTCTCCTTAACTTCTTCCCTTCAGTCTTTGGATGCCCCCGAGAGCCACACAGATTGCTGATGCTCTGTTAAGGTGCCCATGTGGGATCCTGGCCTCATACCTCTGTAGATGGAGCTTGTCTTGACCTGAGGGCTGCCCCGCAGTGCTAAGATTTGGGTCCCATCCTGAGGTCTCCTGGTGACATCTCCATCAGTTCTGCTCCAGCCCTCTGGGGGCTCCTTCTGTATGGAGGAGGGAAGGCTCTGCTTAGCTGCCAAAGTGACTCCCCACACACAGGAGAGGGGCATCTCTGTACCTCTCCATCACCGATGGGCAAAGCAAGGGTCTGAAAATGCCAGAGATTAGAACTAAGCCTTCTATCAATGCCAGGGCTGGCTGGGCCGTAGAGGCCACCAAAGAAGGGTAAGGCGCCTCCCATCATTCATTTAAACAACTCGGACTGGAGAAGGCGGCCACATGGTACAGAAGGAAAGCAATACCAAAAGCAGCATGTGTTCATATAATGCAAGTGCCAGGAGTCACACGTTATAGCCACACAGGGAGGGATAAGGCTGTCTCAGCCCTGGACAGGAGCTGGGCAACCGCCCCAGCAGGTGTGAGGGCAGTAACTTGGCCTCTATGAACCTTGGTTACCTCATCTGTAAAGAGATGGGGCTGGACTGGACCAGACAACTGCTAACATGTTGTGGTTCTATTTTCAAAAATTGTTGATTGTATGGTCCAGGGAATAAATGCAAAGGAAAAGAGATAGCTCAACCTCAGCTAAGTTAGAACCACAGAATTTTCAGACCTGGTAGTCTGGTCTTGATGATCAGTACCGACTATGCCACCAGGCCCCCTTCCGAGACACAAGGACCTGTGCTTGTATCTTGCAGGCACCCGGGACATGGAGCTTTCTTGGCATGAGGGTGTGTGCATGCTAAGTCACTTCAGTCATGGGATGAGGGAAGACGGACCGAATGTGAATGCAGGACTTGAAGACTGTGATTTACACATCCTGAGCTACATGTACAGCTTCTTGAAAGAAACTGCGTACCCTCAGAGGCCTGAACCATCCTGCCCAACATGTAGGTATGTGGTTTTTTTTTTTCCTTTTTTAAACTGGAGGCTCAAAAAAATGAGGGAGGGGGTTCAGAAAGCAGTCTGGGTAGTGATTTGGCCACCCAAAGCCTAAAAAGGCCTAGTCAGGAGAGAGAGAGCCAAATAGGGCTGAAGGGTGAAAGGACATCTTGGGCCCAGTGGTCCAAGTAAAGGGACATTGCTGGAGGAAACTGGTCAATGCCTGGGAACTTGTGGGCGAAGTGAGCAATGCCAAACCACCCTCTGATGACCTCCAACCACAGGCAGATAGTACTCTACTAACTCTGGGCTAGGACAGCAGGGGAGATGCTGCTGAGAAGGAGTGGGCACCTGCAACCCCAGGGGAAGGCAGGTCAGGGGCCACAAAGGCCATCTCATTTCCACCTGCTGTGTGGTCAAGGGCGCAGTGTGCACTTGGTGTCGGGGGCCCATGGGTTTGGGTCTCCGTCCTGTCTCTGCGTACCAGGAGTGCTGCCTGGGCTGTGGCCGCCTGTGCCTGCTCATCTAATCGACGCAGCTCGGTTCCAAAGGTGCGCACAGAGCGTTCCAGACGCCGGTGTTGCCGCAGTAGGGCCTCGGGGGCCACCTGGTCCGGTCCAAAGGATGCACTCTCCAGTGTAGACCGCTGCTCCTGAAGCCACGACTCTGCCTCCGCCACGTCCATGAGGTACTATGAGGAGGGGGGCAGGCTGGGCACACATGGGCTGACCCTGCACCCCCTGCCCGGCCACCCAGCTCCCGCGGCCCTGCTACCTGCTGGACGAGCAGGGCCGCCTGCAGCCTCACGCCCTGCTCATCCATCTGGGCCCAGAGCCGCTGCCACATGCCCTGCACCACCTCAGCCCGCTCCCAGGGATCCGGCTGTGTCGGGGGCCCGCAGGCTCCCAGTTTGCGTCCCCTCTGCACGAGATCAGCACACACGGCCTGGTGGCGATGGAGCTCGGCTTCCAGGGCCTAGGGGAGCACAGAGGAGGGAGCTGGGTGAGGGAAGGGATGGATGGCAGGGAGAGGGGAAGAGGCAAGATGCAAGGTAGAGGGCACCTTGTGTTTCTGCAGGGCCGCTGCGATCTGGCTGAGATCCAGGCCTGGGGACGCATCCTCCACCAGCTGTCCATGCTCCCTCAACCAGGCTTCCTCCTCCTCACAGCTGTGCAGGAGCTCTGCCTGCTGCAGCGTCTGCTCCAGCGAGGCCCGCCTGAGGGACGGCAAGGGTCACGGAGGGGATCAGGCAGTGATGCGGCTTGGGGAGGGGCTCCCCACCAGGCCCAGACACCTCCCCTTAGATAGGAGCTCTCCTGTCCCTGGATCACTCAACAGAGGAGACTGGGGTCAGGGTAGAGGAAGTCACCAGGCAGCACTGTTTAAACCTGGGCAGGAGGTAATCTGGATTACAGAAAAGTTGTGGAGAGGGTAGAGCAGTTTGGGTGGGCTCTTACCTGGACCTGGCAAGAGACACGAGGTGCTGGTAGTGCTGGGCCAGCCCCCTCGCCTTGGCCTGCAGCACCTCCACAGCAGTGCCCATGGAAGAGTCCAGCTTCATTGTCTGGTGGGCCAGATGGCTCACGTGGGCTCCAAGGGCTGAGATCTGGGCCTCCAGCAGGTCATACCTCTGTAGCAGCCTCTCTACCTCTGTCAGCTTCTGCCCACAGGCCATGGAGCTGACCAGCACCTGGCCAGGGACAGATGAGTGGTCATTAACGTCCCAGGGTGCTGGGTCCCTGTGAGTTCCAGGACTGGTGCATGCTGCTATGCTCCCCCGGGGGTCCACTGGTCCAGGGCCCACCTGCAGCTCGTCGAGCTGGTCGGAGGCAGTCTCCACCTCCTGCAGCAGGCTCAGCACAGCCTGCGTGCCCGCTATCTGCTTCCTCTGCCCTTGGAACCGCTGGAGGAGCCGCTCCCAGCGCTGGGTGATCTCTAGTTGCCTGAGGGATGTAAGAATAAGGGTGGTGTCCATTGGGCCATGACAGGGAAGTTTGGGGTCCACAGTTGGTGGTGGGGGGCTTGTTTGTACTGGAGGAACCTGGGTACTATGGCTGGGGCTGTGAACATCCTAACCTGGAGTGGTAGGGGCAGTGTCCCCGCCTTTTAGAAACAGGCAGAAAAACTGGAAGGAGAGTCTGGGAAGTTCAGGCCTCCTCTGACCCCCAAGCCTTCCTTCCAGTCCTCATGTCAGGTGACTGCAACTCCATCCTTCCCAATGCCCTGGCCAGGAACTGGATGACTCACTTTCTCACATCCCACTTCTCATCCATTTGCAAATTCCCTTGGACTCAAAATAAATGCAGAGCCCCTCCATTTGTCATCCCCTCCACTCTCTATTATTCTAAGTGTTACGGCAGTGGCTTCCTGACTGTCTCTGCTTCTCCCCTTGTCCTTTCAGTCCACTCCTGTCATGGCATCCAGAATGATCACTGTAAAATAAAAGTTAGATCATGCCACTCCTCTGCTCAAGTCCTGCCATGATTTCCTGTCTTCTTCTGAGTAAAACCCAAGTCTTTACCGTGTCTTGCAGGGTCCAGCAGGATCTCTGCCACCACCCCTGGCCTCCATACCTCCCTGACCTCAACTACAACTTGTTCACTTGGCTTCCATGTTATTTTTCAAACATGCCAGGAAGGTGCCCCTTTGGGACACTGCCCTAGTATAGTCCGTCATCATATCTGCATGGTTTCTCTCTTCTTTCTGGTCTTTCGGTTCACTTCAGTTGCTCAGTTGTGTCCGACTGTGCGACCCCATGGACCATGGCACGCCAGGCCTCCCTATCTATCACCAACTCCTGGAGTTTACCCAAGCTCATGTCCATTGAGTGGGTGGTCTTTGTTCAAAAGTAAAATACTCTGACCACTCAGTATAACTCGCTCTGCCCACCTTGGCACCTCATATGCCCCTATTCTGCTTTATTATCTTTTAAAATCCCTGTCTCACAGACTATATATGTTTCTGTTTTCCTTAGTAGTATGCAAGCTCTATGAGGGGAGGGATTTTTATTTGCCCTCTTCACTGCTAAATCTCCAACACCTAGAATAGTACTTAGGACATAATAGACACTCAATAAATGCTTAGTTTTAGTGAGTAAATTAATAAGAGGCTATCTAGAAAGAACAGTACTTTACCAAAGGGATCAATTACAGAGGCTGGAATTTTAGGCATCAGTGGGAGCTAGATCTTTTTATTTATTTATTTATGCTGCGCCACACATCTTGCGAGATCTTAGTTCTCTGACTAGGGATCGAATCTGGTCTCTGACAGTAAAAGTGCCAAGTCCTAAATACTGGACTGCCAGGGAACTCCCTGGTGGCTCAGACGGTAAAGCGTCTGTCTACAATGCGGGAGACCTGGGTTCGATTCCTGGGTTGGGAAGATCCCCTGGAGAAGCACTATTGCCTGGAAAATCCCATGGACAGAGGAGCCTGGTAGGCTACAGTCCATGGGGTCCCAAAGAGTTGGACATGACTGAGTGACTTCACTTTCACTTTCTTTCACTTTAGGGAATTCCCAAGAGATAGATCTTTTAAAAGGGAGCTCTAACCCCATAAATCACCCCCATCTCTGTGACCAGGAGCGGGCATCTGCAAAGAGAAGGGCATGGTAGGAAGGCCTGAGCATGTTTTGAAGACTGTCCCATGCCCGGGGCTCACCTGCTGGCCACCTCTGTTCCACCGTGGTAGCGCTCCTGCTGGAGGATGTCCGCAATCTCGGCCAGGGCCTGGAATCGCCCCTCCTGGGGCAGGATACTGGCCTCCAGCATGCCCAGCCTCTGGGTGGCCGCTTCCACCATGGCCGGGCTGGCCGGTGGGGCTGCGGCCCGGGCCAACACCTGCTCTGTGTCTGTCAGGAAGCTCTCCCGGAGGGCTGCCTTACGCTGGAAACGCCGGGCCAGGGTTTCCAACCGCTCTAGCTGTAGGAGCCTCTGCTGCAGGGCCCGGCTCCGTGAGGCCTCCGCCCGCTCCAGGCTTGTCCAGCACTGGGACAGCTCTGCAGGGCCCAGGCCCTCGGGTGGCAGGAAGGGCCTGCGGTTCTGGGCTCGGAGGACTGTCTGCAGCCGAAAGAGCAGGGCCTCCGTGGCCCCTCGCTGCTGCAGTCTTGGTGGCTTCTCCTGGGTGCGGAACGAGGCAAAGGCCACCAGTAACTGGCGCATGGCTGGCAAGTTGTCTGGGAAATCCCGCGCCTCCAGCTGCACCTGCTTCTCTGCAATCCAGCACAGCAGGTCGGCCACCAGCTCCTCATACTGGGTCTGCAGCACCTCTGACTCATGCAGCTGAAGCAGGATCTGGTGGAGGGCATGGGAAGGGCTCAGACCAGCACCTGGGGAGCACACCCTGGCTTCCAGGTCCTGGAGGCCTTCCCTTTTTGGGTGCTGAGTGCCAGCCAGGCTTGCCCAGGTACACAGTAGCTCCTGCTCTCAGGTGAAGATATGCTGAAGTGAGGGTGCTCCCAGCCCCCAGAGAAGCAGGTCTGCGTCCATCCCACACTCAGACTGGGCGTGGGGCTCCCGTCCCACCTTCCTCTATCTTATTTTACCCCGTTTGGCCTCAACACTGGAGATGCTCTTCTTTCCCTCCCCTGAGGCCCCCACACCCCTAAAGCAACTCAGAGCCTTTGGCCTGGATCACCTCCCCCACTCCCAGCTGAGATACCAACCCTGAGAACAGTCCTCCCAGGCCTCAGCCTCTGCCATCGTGCCCAGAGGGTAAGAAAGCCCCCCAGAAACATGGGCTCAGCCCAGCAGAGCTGCCCCGTGCTTGTCCTTGCAGAGTCCAGCTCTCTGTGCTTTTAATCCCATTAGGAGCTTAACAACCTAAGAGCCTAGAGGGAGCGGGAGGGGCAGGGAGAGGCGCTGCTCACCGGCTTCCCTGAATGCCAGGAAGTCTGCTCACGCTCCCTGAGCACTCCCAGCAGCCTTCTGTTACCCAGAATCAACTGTGTGTTACCCAGGCATCATCATTCCCATTTTACAGATGAAGCACAGTAAGGTTAGATGATGCGGCCAAGGTCACACAGGAAGGAAAGGGCACAGGGTGTGCTGACTCCGGAGCCCATGTTTGCCCCGCCTCTCCTCAATGCCATCTTCCCTCTGTCCCCAACCTTTGCGAGTCTCCTCTGGACAGTCTGCTCCTGCTGCAGGCGGGCGAAGTGGTGGTAGTAGAGGGAGACGTAGGTCATTATGGAGCGCTCGTCCGGCTGGAGGGCTGCCACGTCCTCTGGATCCAGCAGCTGAGCAATGCCCAGCTCCTGCTCAGCTACGTGGAAAGCACAGCGGAGGTTGTGCAGCGGGCGGTCGGGACGCAGGGAGCTGTAGTCAAGCAGGTCTGGCCTGGGCAGAGAGCAGGCAGAGTCAGGGACTGCTCAGCTTTGTGTGGACTTAAGAGGGTCATTCCCACCTTGCTGGGCACTAGCTTCCCCCTGATGATGATCTAAGGCCCTGGTTGAAGGAATAGGACTGGGAGAGGGGAGGGTTAATTTTGCTCGGGGCTCAGCCTCCTGGGTAGCGGGGGGAAAACTCCAAAAGGGACAGGTGCTTGCCAGAAAGCGGACTGAAAAGAGAATCAGGGACACAAAGAGTAGAGGAAGGCAGGGGTCAAAGGCAAACCTGGCTAGTTCTATGGAAGGGGGGTGGGGTATCACAGACCAGGAGCTCAGAGTCAGTGTCTCTACCTCTGTGGCCAGTGTAAGGGGCCAGAAGGATATGGGATAATGGGAGGGTTGAGGACCCAAGTCCTGGAGCAGTTAGCTCAGCGGGTGGAAGGCCTCTGAGAAGGAAGCAGAGGCCTGCCTCAGGCCAGCCAGGGCTGGAGGTGCTGGGTCCCCTCCCACACGCCCACCTGTGGGCATGGATGAGGGCACTGAAGCCGAGCCCGTCACTCCAGCTGCGGGAGAAGTCCGTGATGTTGATGTTGGCATAGCTGGCAGTCTTCCGCTGGCACCAGACCAGCAGAGCTTCCTTGGTAGACAGCAGGGCTGCGCTGACCCCAAACTCCTCCTGGAAGGACAGGACAGTGGTCACCGTTCAGGGATGGGATGGGAAACGGGTAGGCCGCAGAGGCCGCAGGTCGTCGTGAGAGAGGCAGGCCGGGCAAAGTGCAATTCTGCTCCCCCACCTGGAGGTGGTGTGGACGGCCTGCCCTTCAGAGCATCTGACTGCACTTGCTGTTACTTGTGCTGGGCAGGGATTGGGGTTGCGAGGGAAAGATTGTCCTTACAAAGAAGTGGGGCAGTCTGAAAGCTGTCACCTCTGAGCAGCTGGTTTTGAGTCACAATTGGTGACAACAGCAGCGGTAGCTCCCATTTCTCTCGGGCTTCCTTCCTTTTAAAACATGTACTTATTTGGCTGCACCAGGTCTCAGCTGCGGCACTTGAGATCTTCAGTTATAGCATGTGAACTCTTAGTTGCATCATATGGGATCTAGTTCCCTGACCGGGGATCGAACCCATGACCCTGCATTGGGAGGGCAGAGTCCTAGCCACTGGACCACTAGGGAAATCCCTCTCCAGCCTTTCGGTTGGGCTGGGCACTGTGCTAACCAACCCTAGGCCACACAGAATTGAGTCTGGGCTTCATTAGACTGACTCCAGGTCACCATGGGCTTTCTGCCAGCCAGGCACCAGGCCCGCACATGTGGCTCTCCACCCGGCACAGCCCCCAGAGGTAGGCACTGTTAGTGCCTTACATTCTAAGGAAGCACAGCAGGTGCAGAAGAGGGGTCAGGAAACTGCCTGGGGTTCCCCGGCTATTAGGGGAGGGTCTCTCTTGACCTAGAAACCTCTGACATGAGAGCCCATCTGTCTGCCTCACAAGGCCTCCCTCACACAAGGGCTTCTTCAGACTGGGGAATGACCATCTNGGCTGAGGCAGGGCCACGGCCCTCCTCCTGGGCCAGCGAGGCAGGGGTGACGGCACACAGCCGGCATTGTCCTCCCACCTGCCACAGGGCGTGGCCCGGGCCCAGAGGGGGTGGCTCAAGAATGCCCCAGATGGATGCTCCAGGGTCTCCTCCTTCATCATCTCCCTGCTGCTAAGGTCTTCAGTATCGGGTGGAGTCCTGGTGCCCAAGACACAGGAGGCCCACGGGATGGTGGGTGGGAGCTCCATGGGGCGCTGCAGTCTGGGCTCAAGAGCCTCGGGTTAGAGCTTCTGCACCCACACCCCAGGCTGAGGCTGCCCTTGTGCACCCCAGCAGGGCCTCTCTGTGAGCACCTGCAGGGCCAGAGATGCGAGTGAGCCTGGGGGGCCATAGCCCTCACACCCTCGACTCAGCACAGACCACAGGGAAGCGCTGGGGCTGGGCTTTCCAGGCTTGATGGAAACACACCCAACCCAGACCAGGGCTGCATGACGGGGTCCCTTCCACCTGGGGGCCACTTTCTGAAGGAGGGCCACACCTGCAGAGCCTGCCTGTGGGGATGAAAGAGTCTCCTCCAGAGTCAGAGACACGGTGTTCACTCTTTGGGGCCCCAGCGAGGCCCAGCACCTGTGCTCTGGCTGGGCCCAAGGCTTGGGGAGCCAGCCAGTCCCTCTCCAGCCCTCCACCTGCTGCTGCAACCGTGGACTGCACGACACATCTCGTATGCAGAGTCCAGAGTGAGTTCTAATTCAGGTGGCTTCACAGGACTGCCTGCTGATAGTCACGGGGCTAGGCTGTGTATCCAGATTCATCCACCCTGAAGCCCAGCCACCATCCTGAGGGAGGCATCCCTCACAGTCCAGGCCAGTGAGAGGGGCAGTGGCCACAGCCTGCCCTTCAGAGCTGGGTGGGATCCACTACACCTGAACCTCGGCCTGTGGCTGGGAGTGAGGGGCATGCTGCCCTGGGGTGGGGGGGCAGATTCCCTGTATCCAAGAGGAGCCTCCATCCTTGTTGTCCTCCCCCTGGGAGGTCCCTCTTACCACTGAGTGGCTTCCCAGCACTTGGGATGAGCCTGAGCTTCCTCGTTGCCCACAGCCCCAGGTCCAGGCAGGCACCAGCAGATGTCACTGCTGTGCCCCACCAGTAGGCACTCCACAGGGCACCCCCACCCGATCACTCCCATTGCCCCTGCAGGTCCCCGTCACTGTCCCCAGCTCAGCACCCTGTCTCCATGTCAGCCTATGCCCAGCCCACTATGCCTTCACAGAGCAAGACTCCCCATTGCCAGGTGGGAACCAGAGCTTCCTGCTCACAGCTGAGCATCAGTTCCTCTCTCAGCTTCGAATGTCTTTTCTGCACCCCATCGTCCACAGTCTCATATCAGCCCCAGTTAAAAACCTTTCCTATGGCCAACAAACCCATGAAAAGATGCTCAGCATTGCTCATTATTAGAGAAATGCAAATCAAAACTACAATGAGGAATCACCTCAGTAACTTTCAGAATGGCCATCATTTAAAAAATCTACAAACAATAAACGCTGGAGAGGATATGGAGAAAAGGGAACCCTCTTGCACAGTTGGTGGGAATGTAAACTGACACAGCCATTATAAAGAACAGTATGGAGATTCCTTAAAAATCTAGGAATAAAATTACCATATGATCCAACAATCCCACTCCTGGGCACACACTCTGAGAAAATCATAATTGAGAGACGCATGTACTCCAATGTTTGTTGCGGCACTTTTTACAATAGCAAGGACATGGAAGGAACCTAGATGCTCACCGACAGATGAACGGATACAGAAATTGTAGTACATATATACAATATTACTCAGCTATAAAAAGAACGCATCTGAGTCAGTCCTAATGAGGTAGATGAACTTAGAGTCTATAATACAAAGCTAAGTAAGTCAGAAAGAGAAAAAACAAACATTATATATTAATGCATGCATCTGTAATTAGAAAGATGGTACTGATGTATTATACAAAGTGAAGTCAGAAAGAGAAGAAGCAAACATTATATATTAGTGCATGCATCTGTAATTGGGAAGATGGTACTGATGGACCTATTTGCATGGCAGCAAGGGAGATGCAGACTCAGAGAACAGGCTTGTGACACAGCAGGGGAAGGAGAGAGGGGGACGAATTGAGACAATAGCATGGAAACACATACATTACCATGTGTAAAAAAGAGAGCAAGTGAGAATTTGCTGTGTAAAACAGGGAGCTCAACCTGGAGGGATGGGATGGGGTGGGAGATGGGACGGGTTTCGGGACGGAGACATGTATACCTGTGACTGATTTGGGTTGATGTGTGGCAAAGGCCAACACGATATTGTAGAGCAATTTTCCTCTGATCATTGTATCTTGTTCTATATTTTTGAATATTGTACAATTATAATTTTTGATATTAAAAAGAAATCCTTTCCTTCTAGGAAGTCCCCCTCTGTAAGTGTGTTTCATCTCCCATCAAGAGCCTTGGCTTAGGCGTCCCATGTGATGTGAGCGCCAGAGGACAGGATGGAGCTGCATGGCCCTTTGCACACAGATCTCAATAGAGGTGGCTGTATTTGAGGTTGTTGGGTAGGTTGTTAGGAAACTGCTCTTCTTTTTCTCAAGTTCAACTGTAATAAAGCTACTGTGCATGATACCAGGACCAGCTCCTCTTGGGCTGTGACTGACTGTAGCCCCTGGTCAGAATCCTGTCGGTCAGTACAGATTTGGAATGTTTGCGTTGCAAGTAACTGAGGTTTCAAGTCAAATGGGTTTACACAATATAAATGTAACATACTGGTCAATGTAACTGGAAAGTCTGGCAGGAGGAGGACTTTAGGTGAAGTTTGATCCAGCAGTTCAAATGATGCCACCACAAGTTTGGATTTCCTTTGCCTTTCTCAATGCCTCCTTCATCTTTATGCTCCATGGGGTGGGTGCTGCCAGCCTAAATCCTCCAGCACCACTGGGTACTTCTCTCAAAGCTATTTATATTGTTGTACCAATAGGCTCACTTCTTTGAACTGCATGGTTCAGAAAAGAGAGAACATCTTCTTGAGAGTTGGAGCAGAAGTCTGAGGCACCTCTCATAATCACATGTCAATTTCTGAACCATTTCTGTGATCAGGTGGATGAAATACTCTAATTGGCTTAGCCAACCAAGATCCATCCTGGAAAGAAGTAGGATCTACCTCCCCGAACTTCACCATTCAGTTTGACGGTGGGGAAGTAGAGAGTGGCCTGCAAAAGGAAATTCCAGTCTGGGTCGCTCAAAGGGTAGGTGGGAGCCAGTGTGAAAGCTCCAGATGTCTACTATGGGTGCTCTGCACCTGCTAGGCGTGGCAAGAGGCAGGAGCAGTGCCAGCCAGCCAGGGGTTGCATCCTAGCACCGCGGCACCCTCAGGTGCCTGGCCAGCCTCAGTGCTAGAGAGGCCATCTCCTGAGTGCTCAGTGACGCCCCGTCCCCAGCCTCAGGAGAGTCTCCTCGACGGTCCCTTCCAGTCTTGGCTTCCAGTCCCTCTTGGTNAGGAAACTGCTCTTCTTTTTCTCAAGTTCAACTGTAATAAAGCTACTGTGCATGATACCAGGACCAGCTCCTCTTGGGCTGTGACTGACTGTAGCCCCTGGTCAGAATCCTGTCGGTCAGTACAGATTTGGAATGTTTGCGTTGCAAGTAACTGAGGTTTCAAGTCAAATGGGTTTACACAATATAAATGTAACATACTGGTCAATGTAACTGGAAAGTCTGGCAGGAGGAGGACTTTAGGTGAAGTTTGATCCAGCAGTTCAAATGATGCCACCACAAGTTTGGATTTCCTTTGCCTTTCTCAATGCCTCCTTCATCTTTATGCTCCATGGGGTGGGTGCTGCCAGCCTAAATCCTCCAGCACCACTGGGTACTTCTCTCAAAGCTATTTATATTGTTGTACCAATAGGCTCACTTCTTTGAACTGCATGGTTCAGAAAAGAGAGAACATCTTCTTGAGAGTTGGAGCAGAAGTCTGAGGCACCTCTCATAATCACATGTCAATTTCTGAACCATTTCTGTGATCAGGTGGATGAAATACTCTAATTGGCTTAGCCAACCAAGATCCATCCTGGAAAGAAGTAGGATCTACCTCCCCGAACTTCACCATTCAGTTTGACGGTGGGGAAGTAGAGAGTGGCCTGCAAAAGGAAATTCCAGTCTGGGTCGCTCAAAGGGTAGGTGGGAGCCAGTGTGAAAGCTCCAGATGTCTACTATGGGTGCTCTGCACCTGCTAGGCGTGGCAAGAGGCAGGAGCAGTGTCAGCCAGCCAGGGGTTGCATCCTAGCACCGCGGCACCCTCAGGTGCCTGGCCAGCCTCAGTGCTAGAGAGGCCATCTCCTGAGTGCTCAGTGACGCCCCGTCCCCAGCCTCAGGAGAGTCTCCTCGACGGTCCCTTCCAGTCTTGGCTTCCAGTCCCTCTTGGTTGGTGCATAAACCTCCTTCAGTGCCTGCTTCCAGACGTGGGCTCTGCCCACATCAGATGGAGCTGCTTTCCTGCTGAAGAAGCCCCCACCTCCCACCTAGAGAACATGCAGGAAGAGACAAGGGTCACAGGGATGGTGTGCCAAGGGGCACGCCCATCCCTTAACCCCTCTGTGTTTCAGAATGGCTCCAAGGGATGCCTGCTTTATTCCCAAGACAACTGGCACACAGTCACTGAAAAACCAGAGCCAATGGGAAAAAGGGACTTTTTCATAAAGTTTATTGATCAGTAGACTGTCTTTTTTTGACATTTTGAAACAAGATTACAAAAAAAAAATAGAAGCATTGTGTATTAATAGCATTTTTTGGCTAATTAACATGTCGCCTGGTACACTCAAATTCGGCCCATGTTTACCTGGAAAAAAACTCAGTGGTTATCTGTCTTAAGAAAGTTACTCTTCTGCCACATTCCATGGAGGAAATAAACAGTGCCTCTTTAAATGCTTTTCTTATCTCCAAGGCAATCTTGGGCATTGCTCTGGGCATCAGGAAAGGGCAGAGCTGCAAAGTAGAAAGGTTCCGGTGGTGGCTGGTAAGCCATGACTCTGGTGGTTAAACCTCATCCTACACGGTGGACTCCAGTACAAGACATTCCCAGTGTTTTACAGGGGCGGCTACTGAGACCCGTGGACACAGTGAAGGGCCGTGGTTGGAGCGGTCAGGCCAGGCTCTGCTGAGGCCTTTCCTGTGGGCCTGTAAGTGGTGTGGGGGTTGGAGGAGAGCGCAAGGCATTTGGCTTCTTCTCACATGCTTTCTGACCCACCTGGACACCAGTCCTATGATATGGAATAAGAATCCAACTCCTTAAAGCCCACCGCTCTGTGGGAGGAGCCGCAGCCCCCAGTCTAGGTGTTACTGTTGCACGATGACAAGTATTCCAGAGAAGCCAGTTCAGCCCCAGCGAAGCAAAAGCCAACTGAATGCACAGCCTTCCCCACGAAGAGTGGCCCCACCCCAGGCCATCCAAGCCATGTGGCGAGGAAAGAATCCACGCAGGACGCCAAGCAGGCTGGACATCACCGTGTGGCCACAGAGCTGTACTCTGTGATCATGAGCTGTACACAAAACAGACTTGAGATTCTTAGGTTTTCTCCTGTGGAGTCATGGACAGCATGGAGAGTTTTAGAGTTCTAGAGTTCAGTTGCTTCCAACCCCCAGCCATCCATGAGTGCTCTAGGGAGGGCGTTCTTGGACAGTCTGGTGGTACTGGGAGGACAACACAGTCGGCCAAGGTGTCCAGATCCTGAGGGCTCTGTGTTACCAGCCCTGCTGCACATGGTCAGGGGGTAACGGGTGTTTTGGATCCAGACTCAAGGAACTCTGCGCAGGTCCTAGGGAGATAAGGGTCCTCACTTGGCTGCCATTCCTAATAGTGTCCAGTGTTTTTCTCTCCAATCAACTTTTCACGATGGGTGACTTCAGGTTTTAAAAGAAGATATCAACAAAAATGGACATGCAATTTCCTTTTTCTTCATTTTTTTCTCAGCATTTAGCTGATAGATGATCTCCTGCCAGAGGTCATGGGGTGGTGGGGTGGGGATCACCCATGAGGTGTTTCTATCCTCATAGCATCAGAAACCTCCTCTCTATCTCCTCTAAAACAATATTCCTCTATGTCAGTATATAGATAAAATATACACACATTAATAAGTGTCAAAAATATATACTTATGGGACATATGTGTATATATTTATCTTTATATATGATAGCTGAACATAGCAAGATCAATCTGAGTGGAAATCAGCTAACTCTGGCATCTCCAAACCTCTGGACAAATGAACTCCTCTCTCCTTCTCTCTCAATCTTGTCCTTTGCTGGAATCAACTGTGCTTACATGCCTGGGTGGTCCTCAGGTGTTTGCAGAACCGTCTGCTCTGATTACAGTACTGGAATTACAAATGTCTCTTTTCTATGTGTCTAATTAATTTAAAGTGCTCATTAAGACTAAATCCATGTTATGTATTTACTTCTCTTAAAGCTAAATTATTTAGAAAGTAAGCTAGGGAGCGTGAGGGCTGGCATCTGGGTAAATGTTTCTCTAAAATAAATGTCCTTAAATCTCCAGCTCTGCCCTAGATAACATCAGGGGGAAAAAAATGTGGTTTTGGGAAGACTTGGGTGGGACTGTTTGGATTTCCTTCATTTTTGGTGCCGGCAGGGTTCCAGGCTGTGTGGCCATCACAATAGTGATGAAATACCATGTCTCTCTTACTGCATAAGTAATGGTAATGGAAAGCCACCTGCATCCCGCAGCTGGAGCCCACATAGAGGCTGATCTCCACTGGTCACAGGAGTTTGGGTGAGTGGTCCAGAAAGATTCACACAGGGGCCCTGGGAGAGAGAACACTCAGGAGCTGATGTACAGCTACGTGCCCAAACCCTGCCTCATGAGGCATCTGTGGTAAGATTCTGAAGAAAAGGCTTTATATGAGAGATTCCATCTTGTTTCTGCATAAAGGCCTTTATCCTTTATACAGAAACTGTATTTAAAAAACTGGACATGATAAAAATGCCCATTTTCTTGTTATAAAAATAGTTTCTAACACTAGTAGACCGACTTCTTCCACCTGATAGCCAGTGAGGGTGGGCAGGCCCCTCATTCCCTTTGTGCCCACAGGGCCAGGACAGTGCATGCACCAAGCCATGTTTTTGCTGAATTTAAATCCTGCCATCGACCAAGGAGCCTTGGAGACATGGCACCACGGAAACTGAGGACTGGGGAAAGCCACCTCTTTTCTTCCTCTAGTTTAAATGATAGTCTTTGCTACAAACTATTGGACAGACAAGTAAAGCTCATCTTCAGATTTTAGCGTGACTAGAATACTAGAAATCTCGCCAGGGGTTAGTAAAGGTTGTGAGTTCCAAATTCCTAACCAAATACCACTTTGCTGGGAAGGCTTTGGGTTTGGGGGAGCCCTGGGAAGGCCGGCCAGTGGATGCTGTGGGGGACACTCCCTGTGGCCTGGCTGCCTGCTCCGTGGGCCAGCAGAGGGACAGGAACATGCAGACAAGGTGTGTCCTCCCTCAAAGCCAGGGCAGCCCTCTTCTCTTTGGTAGATAGTTTGGAGAGAACAGAAACCTCTGCTGCTGTTGTTGTTGTTTTCACTCTAAATAAAGCAGGGAACAAAATAAATAAGCTGGTCTTTGCTGCCTCGCGTTGCTCTCTGAGGGAGAGCTGGGCTCATAACAATGGACAGTCCAGTGGAGCTTAGCAGTGCTCCCGGCTCACTCCCTGTGGCTCCTGGGATTCTGTATCTGAGTTTCTCCAGGCTTCCAAGGACTTCCTGGAAGCCTTCCTGGAATCTCCCTTTGTTCTCAACCCTTCAAACTTCATATCCATCCCCTCTCCCCAGTATTTTAATAGAAACTCAGGGAATTTTAAGGTAAAAGGACCTGATCTAGGGTCCAGTGTCTGCCCTTCACATTCTACAGATGGGGAAACTGAGGCACAGGGCAGGCAGTGTCTCACCCAGGGTCACTCAATGAGCTGGTGACAGGGTGGGCCTCAGGCCCAGGCTGCCCTGATTCCCGCCCCACACTGCCTTCCCTGTGCGTGGTCTGCCCCTTAGTCGGCCTTGGACAAGGACTTCCTGTGGGAGGGTGGCACGAGATGGGGGGGCAGGCTGCTGGGCAGCTCGTAGCCGCTGAGCTTGATCTTTATGAGGTGCTTGGCCAGCGCGAACTCCTCCTCGTCCAGCATGCCATCGCCGTCACAGTCAGCCAGCTTCCAGATCTTGCCTAGGACGCTGTTGGGCAGCTTGGAGGTCACCATCTCCTTCTTGGCGTTGATGCCTGATATCTTTCCGTTGATGGGTGACAGGGTGTAGAAGAGCTCGTCGTAGACGGGCTTGTCTTTGGCCACGACCCACTCCTCCTCATCGGCGCCCTCCTTGGCGCCCTCCCCGTAGCCCTGGTTGAAGGGGCTCTCGGCCGTGCCGTCGAAGGCGCCACCCTGCACGAGCGGCGGGGGCATGCTCATCTCCTCCTGGCTAATGAGGTTCATCAGCGACGAGATCTTGTTGGTCAGCATGTTGTCCACGGCCTCAATCAGCTTGGGCTTCAGTGAGTGGAACTTGGTGAAGTCATAGTTCTCAAGCTTTTCCTGGAAAAGGAGANATCTAGAGGTCATATTTTCAGTTCCATCCTATAGGCATGTCAGAGATAAAACACATAGGATAAAGGATAAAGAAATCAACATTTCTTTTGGAAAAAACATGTCTTGTACACTGCTGGTGAGAATGTAAATAGGTACAGCCACTATGGAAAATCATATTGAGGTTCCTCAAAAAATGAAAAATAGAACTACCATATGATCCAGCAATTCCACTCCTGGGTATACATCTGGAAAAAATAAAAACTCTAATTAGAAGAGATACACCTCAGTGTTCATGGCAGTGTTATTTACAACAGCCAGGATGTGGAAACAACTCAAGTGCCCATCAACAGATGACTGGTTTAAGAAGATGTGGTGTATATTTGCAATGCAATATTAACCATAAAAAATAATGAAATATTGTCCTTTGCAGCAACATGGGTGGACCTAGAAAATACCATACCAAGTGAAGTATGCCAGACAGAAAAAGACAAATATTATATGCTATCACCTATATGCGGAATCTAAAAAATAATTCAAATGAATCTATACACAAAACAAAAACAGATTCACTGACATAGAAAACAAACTTGCAGTTACCAAAGGACAAAGGGAGGGGGAGGGATAAATTAGGAGTATGAAATTAACAGATACAAACTACTATACATAAAATAGATAAGAAATAAGGATTTACTGTAAGGCACAGGGAACTATATTCAATATCTTAAACTATAATGGAAATAATCTGAAATATATATGCATATATAACAATCACAGTTGCTATATATCTGAAACCAATACAATATTGTGAATCAACTATACTTCAGTATAAAAATTTTAAAAGAGAAATCAACATCCCAGCTGCAAAAAGAAATCAGGTGACTGGCCAATCACCTAAACATTACGGCCTTTTCTTCCAAATGCTCTGATTTTCAAGGTTCAAATGCCCTTTGGTACCAATGATTCTTATCACTTAACTTTGACATAAAGCCCACAGATCTGTTTCAAGGGTGGAGAGAGAGGACACTTATGATCGATTAGCCAGCATCTGTGGATGGTTCTCCCAGCAATTGTTGATATCTAGACCATTTTTAGGTTAAAAAAAAAANCTAGCATGCTCCAGATTTCCCTTTCAGGCCTTGACAGTTTCCTTAGGGTAAATTTGGCCATCAGTATTTGCCTGGAAAAATCAGAATATTCCTTTACAAAAACAAAGCAAAGATGTTGTTATATTAGATCTTTTACCTCAGCCATTTCTTTCCCTGTGTATGTAAGATTGCCAGTTCATGTCTCAGCACAGATTCAAATTCCACATGCCCAAACTAAACCTCAGCACCAGCCTGTATTGAATTAATCAACAGGAATAAAGAGAATGGGCTTCCCAGGTGGTGCTAGTGGTAAAGAACCTGCCTGGCAATGCAGGAGATGTACATACAAGGGTTTGATACCTGGGTTGAGAAGATCCTCTAGAGGAGGACATGGCAACTTACTCCAGGATTCTTGCCTGGAGAATCCCATAGGCAGAGGAGCCTGGCAGGCTACAGTACATAAGGTCACAAAGAGTTGGACATAACTGAAGCAACTTATCATGCACAATAAAGAGAATGAATTAGAACATTCCTGGTTATGATGGTAGTGAGAGGGCAGTGGTGGAGATGCAGACATAGAGAACAGACTGTGGACACAGGTGAGGGAAGGAGCGGGTGAGACAAATGGAGAGAGTAACCTCTTTTTTTTTCTTAACGTGTAAGATATTGTCTGTGTTACAGTGTCTCTAGAAGTCTCAGAGACCCGAAAAACATTCATTCCTTCATAATAATGGTGAAAGCAAGTCCCTGGCTAAAAACTCACGTGAGGGGGTATTAAAAGACACTTGCTGCTGCTGCTACGTTGCTTCAGTTGTGTCCGACTCTGTGCGACCCCATAGATGGAAGCCCACTAGGCTCCCCCGTCCCTGGGATTCTCCAGGCAAGAACNACCCACCACACTTGGGGCAATCTGGCAAGGTGGGGTCCCCTGTCCCAGGGAGTCATCAGAATCCACCTTTCCTCCCCCAGCCTCCCGGCCCCCAGTGTCTCCAGCTTAAGGAAATATCCAGTGGCCCCTCATCCCCAAAGGGCTCCAGGCCTGCTGACCAGTGAGCCCCACAACCCCCAGCAATTCCTTGGTGCTACAGGGCACCTGGAGCAGGAGTCCAGCCGCAGACCCCGGGCTGGCTCTCCCGGTCCAGTCCCGCCATGGACTCTGCATACGAGATGGGCCACATCCGCAAGCTGCAGGCGCGGCACATGCGGATGCAGGAGAAGACCTTCACCAAGTGGATCAACAGTATCTTCCAGCATGGCCGGGTGAGTGCAGCTGGGCCCACCCCACAGCTGCCTCCACTGTGCCCCTGGCTCCCTGGCAGGTGGACCCAGGGGGCCGACGGTGAGCTCAGCTGGCTAAGACCAGTGATCCTTCCTCCAGGCTGGAGCTGTAGGTTTTACTGCCCTGATCCTGGGATGGAGCAGACAGGAGAGGCTAGGCTGACCCTGTGCCTGTTCCTCATCCCCTCCCAGGTGGGCATCGAGATCCACAACCTATGCACAGAGCTGGCTGATGGCACTCACCTGCTGCGGCTGCTGGAGCTCATCTCAGGGGAGGCCCTGCCACCCCCCAGCCGGGGCCGCATGCGCGTCCATTTTCTGGAGAACAGCAGCCGGGCTCTGGCCTTCCTCAGGGCCAAGGTNGGCTGATGGCACTCACCTGCTGCGGCTGCTGGAGCTCATCTCAGGGGAGGCCCTGCCACCCCCCAGCCGGGGCCGCATGCGCGTCCATTTTCTGGAGAACAGCAGCCGGGCTCTGGCCTTCCTCAGGGCCAAGGTGGGCACTGGGGAGAGGGCTCCTGGCCTTGGTGCTGGGGTGGGCGGTGGGGACAGGCCGGATGAACGGATCATCTTTCCTGGGCTGGCCACAGGGCCGAACGGAGGGTCTGGAGCCAGAATCCAGGAGGAGCAGCTGGGATACAGAGTCCAGGAAGCAAAGCCCTACTTTGCACAGTTCTCCCAGCTTAGAGAGCACCCACCCGGCTGGAGCTGGAACAACCATTGTCCCCAGTGGGTGGGAATGAAATCTGTCTTTGCCTACAATGAGAGATTGTGGAGTCTAAGTTGAAAGATTCAGTACACTCTTAACCTTCTCTTTTCATAAAGGAGGAAAATATTTTCCAGGCAAGGCCCATGAGCAGCTGGTCAGCAGATCTTAGATGTGAGGGTCAGACACAGGGGAAGAGCCTCAGACACTACTGAGCCAGGCAGGGAAGGGAGGGAGGTGGTATAGGGCTGCCTGGGAGAAGCTGGACTAAAGAGCCGGGAGGGGCCTCCACAAACAGGAGGGATCCTGAGAGGAAGGGACAGCCCCAGAGAAGTCGTCTCTAAAAGGAGAGGAGAGCTCCAGAAACGGATCCTCAGGGCCCACGTCAAGGGGCTGTGCAGAGGTCATTTATATTGAGAAGCAGGAATTGGGAAGCCTGGGGGTTCCTGGCTTCAAGTACTGAAGCATGAGGTGGCTGAGTCGGGAAGATGTGAAGTTACAGCTGAAACTGGCTGGGCTGAGCCTGAGTTCTGGGATGTGGGTCACAGGCAGCCCCTTGGGAGCCTAGCATGCTGGAGGGAGGCCAGGGAGGTGAGAGGCCAGAGCAAGGGATGGAACACTGTGGTCCCTAGACTCGTGGAAGAACAGAAAGCTGCCAGCCACGCAATGCCAGCCTACACTACTTGGTCCCAGGGCCAATGGCCTGTGAGCCTATCACCACCTCTCCAGAACCTCAGAAGGTGCAAGCCCTGTAGCCCGTGTCAGAAGCTACTCAGCACCCTTCAAGCTCAAAGTCATAACGTGTCACAGATATACAGCCTATGAAGGTGACAGCCTTGTCTCCACGATTGCTTGGAAAGCCTGGGCTTGCCTGGCCTGGGGCCTGCCGGCTTCTCCCCTGGGGACCTCCTGGGTCAGGACAGACAAAACCCCTCCCATCCAGCAGCCAGCCCTTTGGTTGCTATGAGTCTTCTCTAGTACACAGGCTTTGTGGCTGAGGTCAGAAAAATATGCCCACAGGTGCCAATACCCCTCATTGGGCCAGAGAACATCGTGGATGGAGACCAGACGCTCATCCTGGGACTCATCTGGGTCATCATCCTGCGTTTCCAGATTTCCCACATCTGCCTGGACAGGGTATGTCTCAGCCCCCGCACCCAGCTGCCCAGCCCAGCCCAGCCCTGGCCTCCCCTCAGGGCCCTGGGGACAGAGCAGTTCCACCTGACTGTTAGGATGCCCACAGCGTCCACACAACTACTATTCACTCTTCAATCGCAGGCAAAGGATTCGGAGTGTCAGAGAGGTTGTAATATGCTGAAGTAAGAACTGTTAATAGACTTTTATGGGCTTCAGGATGGGTCTGGGACAAGTCATTTACTAGTGAAGGGGGCCAAGGTGCCTGCCCACCACCCGCCTTTCACTGCTAATTTATTGTTTTCTACTTGCCACTGAAACCTTGTAACTTTCATTACCCCCTAATGTACTGTTGGGAGAAATAAAACATTCAGAGGAACCCGAGCCCTGAAGGTTTCCAAATCCTCAGGATCCTGAAAACCAGAGATGGTTCCTCATCTTCTTCCATCCTCTTTCTGATTTTCCAATACTGGGTCCGGAAGAAAGAACACATAAAAGTCTTTATAATGTTCATAGTTTCATGTTTTCCAAAACCCCACCTAAAACTCAATCCCAGTAGGTTAGGAAAGCCAGCTTGGAGCATGAAATCTTAAAGAAAAGAAGCCACAGATTTGGCTCAAATCCAGGAGGACCCTTGACACTCACGATGGGATTGTGACCCCCAGGAAAGCAGGGGCCTTGCCTGCCTGCATCCCCAGGGCCTAGCACCCATGTGGCGAATAAGTGGATGGATCAACTTTTAACTGACCTCAAGCCCTTCCAGGAAGCCATGCTCCCCTCCCCAACCCCCTAAGCCAGTTGCAAGTGCCCCTGCCACCCCTTCCCTTGGGGGCAGCAGGTCTACATTGTCCCCTGACTGGCCACCAACTGGGCAGCTGGCTCTCTTTTCTGCAGCCAGCTCAGGCCCTTCTCCCTGCGAAACTCAGATGTGTCTGGGACCAAGCTAACCCCATGCCCTTACATGCTCACCCCCAGAATCACTTCTGACTCATGTCTGCCAGCCTAACCCAGCTGCTCAGGGTTTCTGGGCTGGCCTGGCTCTGGCAGAGCCCAGCTCCAGGCCCTGAACTCCTTCCCCACCCCTCCATTTTGCTGCTGTGTACTAGTCACTTCTATCCAAGCTCCCAGGCCCAGAGGACGGGGAAGGGAATATAACTGCTGTGCTTTGATAATCTGAGTTTTGGGGGTTTTTTTGGAGTATAGTTGCTTTACAAGGTTTATTATTTTATGCTGTACAGTGAAGCAGCTATAAGTATACATACATCCCCTCTTTGTTGGATTTCCTTCTCATTTAGGTCACCGCGGAGCAGTGAGTAGAGTTCCCTGTGCTGCACAGTAGGTTCCCATTAGTTATCTGTTTTGTACATAGGAGCATATATATGTCAATCCCAACCTCCCAAGACGTTCTGAGTTTATAAACAGAGATTGGGGGAAGGATTGGAAGAAGGGACTTCAGTTCAGTCACTCAGTCATGTCCAACTCTTTGCAACCTCATGAACTGCAGCATGCCAGGCCTCCCTGTCCATCACCACTCCCGGAGTTTACCTGGACTCATGTCCATTGAGTCGGTGATGCCATCCAACTATCTCATCCTCTGTCATCCCCTTCTCCTCCTGCCCNTTATGTGATGGAAATAAGAAAAAAATCACTTAAGTACCAAGAAAAATGAAACTGGATGGAAGCATAAGTAAGAACCAGAGAAGTGGCAGCCTCTCTGGGACTCACAGAAGAGCCTAGTGGAACTCCCCTCAGGGCTCTGCTCCTGGTGGAAACTGGTGTGGGCTCTGGACCATGCCATTTTTCATTGGCTCATAAAATATTTATTGTGCATCAACTTCTTGCCAAGGGCTTCCCTGGTGGCTCAGTAGTAAAGAATCCACCTGCCAGCGAAGGAGACATTGGTTTGATCCCTGGGTCAGAAAGATCCCCTGGAGAAGAAAATGGTAACCCACTCCAGGATTATTGCCTGAGAAATCCCATGAACAGAGGAGTCTGGTGGGCTACAGTCCATGGCATTGTAAAAGAGTCAGACACGACTTGGTGATTAGACAACATCAACAGCTTCTTGCCAGGCTGTTCTTTTGTTCGGTTGCTCAGTCTGACTCTTTGGGACCCCATTGACTAACATGCCATGCCTCCCCATCATTCTCTCAAACTCATGTCCATTGAGTCNTAAAAAAAAATAAATAAAATAAGCTGTAAAAAAATGAATCAAAACCTCTTTCTCCCCTTTTCATTTCCAGCTGTCATTCTAGTTCAGAGAATAGATTGCATGCAAGTAATTGAGAAAGTGTCTTCCTCCAATTGCTGCAAGATTTTAAAGTTGTTGAAAATACCTATCCATATCTGTCATACGTATTTGAGTCTTGTCCTTGTTTTTTAAGCTATTGTTAATTCTTGCCTTTCATTATAATTCTGCCTGTAATTTATTTGCAAGTTAGGAGATGACCTGTCATGATCTCAGCCCAGAAATCAGGGTGTTCTGAATGCAGGTGTGATTAACAGGCTAATGAATGTTACGGCCATTTGCTTACTTACAGGGAAACAATTAACAAAACCGAGGTGAAGCAGTGTTCATGGATGGTAAGAACATCAGTGTCAGAAACTTGAGAGTCATGTTTTTACCACCAATTTTTAATTGTGTGACCTTAAATAAGTCACTTAACCTTTTTGAATCTGTTTACTTTTTTCATAAAGGAGCAATATAAAAAATGCTTGTCCTGAGGATCTCACAGGGTATTGTGAGGACCAAATGGGTTACCACTTGTAAAAGCCCTTTGTAGCCATCATCTCTCTAGACCTGATGATTGTTATCACCTCCATAACCTTGGCCCCATCAGTGGCACCTTGAAGCAGCAGAGCTAATTGAGCTAACAGGTCATAGAAATGATTCATTAATATTAATTTATGAGTCTTAGCCATTACTGAATATAGGTTTTAGACATAAAAAACAAATGCTAATTGTGAATGCTCTAGCCTTTGCCATTACAGAAACAGGAAAAAAACGGATCACTTTTTGCCAAGTTGTTAAATTTACATGAATTTTGCCTACCACTTCCTAGGGTTCCATAAGTAGAAGATTTCTTTCATATTTTCTCATAATTATCCATAAGTGAAAGTGAAAGCCACTCAGTCATGTCCAACTCTTTGCAACCCCATGGAATTCTCCAGGCCAGAATACTGGAGTGAATTGATTTTTCCTTCTCCAGGCCAGAATACTGGAGTGGGTCGATTTTTCCTTCTCTAGGGGATCTTCCCAACCCAAGGATCAAACCCAGGTCTCTCACATTGCAGGCGGATTCTTTACCAGCTGAGCCACAAGGGAAGCCCAAGAATACTGNAACCTGCAGTTTAAAGAAGTAATGTATCATAGTTTTTTATGATATCAATTTTACACAATCTTTTTAAAAATTTAAAATTTTATCTGATTTAACTTTTAAAACTGAACTATGGTTGACTTACAATATTGTGTTAGTGTCCAAAAAAGTGATTCAGTTTTATATATACGTAAACTTTTTCAGATTCTTTTCCATTATAGGTTGTTATAAGATATTGAATGTAGTTCCCTGTGCTCTACAGCAAAAACTTGTTATCACTCAGCCACAGAAAAGAATGAAATATTGCTATTAGTGGTAACAAGGATAGACCTAGAAATTATCACACTAAATGAACAAAAAGAAATATAAATATCATATGATATCACTTATATGTGAAATCCAAAAAGTAATACAAGTGAACTCATTTGCAAAACAGAAACACACTCAAGATATAGAAAACAAACTTGTGGTTACCAAGGGGGAAGAGGGGAGAGGGATAAATTAGGAGAATGGGAATAACACCACTATATATAAAATAAACAACCTTATTCTTAATAGCAACATGGTAATGAACTGTATAGCTGGGTCCTTCCTCCTTTACCCTGCCCCACGTAGCTGGACATTTAGGTTGTTTTCAGTGGAGAATCAAAATTGGTGTCTCAAGGGTCTGTTGGCAGGGCAGACATTCTGTCCTGTTATTCAAAAGTGGAGTCCTGAGCTTCAGATGGTGGAGAGGACAGAGCTGGCGGATCTCAGGAGAGGAGCCTCCAACACTCCTCTTAGCAGCACGCTCTGTGGCTGTCAGAGCAGGCTGGGCTGGGCTGACACCCGGCCAGCGGCCTGCACTCAGCTCAGAGCAGTGGGTCGGCACAGGTCTGGTTTCTAAGTTACCTTCCAGTTTTCATGTCCTCCATCCTCACTGACAGACCACAGTCACCTGCATGTCACCCTAACATCAGCAGCAAATGATGCTGCCAACACTTTGGGCTCCTGCTGCTGGCATCTCGGTTGGTCAGCCAAGGGGACTGAGAAGAGAAAGGAGGCAGCCTACACAAAAATCCCAGTACTGCTGGGGTAAACAAGTCTGGATTCCCCTGAGTGCACGAACACCTACCCTATTTCCTCATGAATGAGCCTGAGCTCTGNTGCTGGCATCTCGGTTGGTCAGCCAAGGGGACTGAGAAGAGAAAGGAGGCAGCCTACACAAAAATCCCAGTACTGCTGGGGTAAACAAGTCTGGATTCCCCTGAGTGCACGAACACCTACCCTATTTCCTCATGAATGAGCCTGAGCTCTGGGCGCACACAGAGCCTCTGTGTCTGGCCAAGCGGACGAACGAGGGTGGTGCCCGCCCAAACTTTCCACTCGCCTGTAGGGGATGTGGATTCAGACTGCAAATCTCTGGAAAACATGCCAGGGGAAATAGCCACATATTTGCAGAGGAGGACAGGAAGCAGCAGCAGCAGCCATTCCCGCCCTGGAGGGCACACAGGAAGTTAAGTTCTATGCTCATGTGTGCGGTACCCGCCTGCCTAGGGATGGGGTGGGGTCCAAGTTAAACCACGCCATCCCTGCCCTCCCCAGGGTAGCTCCAAAACTTGTTATTGGGATGAACATACACTGGGGAATTAATAAAGATTTACCCATCAACAACTGTATCCATCCAAGCCACCAAGCCTGGGATCCTGGAACTCCCTCCCGAGAGACAAATATCAGTCCCAGCCCAGCTTTCGCCGGGCTCTCTCCTGCCCACCAACTTCCAGCAAGTACCAGAAGTGTTTTGGAAACCCTGGGGAGAGTTGGGGTGGATAGGGATGGCTCTGCTGCCCTCTGCTGTTGAAATGCCTCCAACTCATCAGCTGTGGGGGCCCAGTTCTCCAAGGAGTGGGACACAGCCTGGCAGCTAAACAACATCACCTGTTCTCCTAGGATAACCGTGCCACCCATCACGGTGGCCTTGCCACTGCTCCCTTCATTCTGCAGCACGGGTGGACGTGCGGGTGCAGCAAATCAGATCCCCTCCCCAGGCAGGCAGTGCACTGCAGGTCACTGGCCTCCCCCGCCACCAGGCCAAAGCCTGCAAAATACAATTGGCCCTTGGCTACGGAGAAGAGTCACCCTGTCTAGCTTGGTCCGGGAGAGCACAGGGAGAGCAGAGACTTAGAGCTGGCCCCGGTGAGCTCTCTGCGAGACCCTGGGATGTGCCAAAACCATAATCATCTCCAAACTTCTGCCCCTGCACTGTCCCATACACAGGAAGGCAGGCTGACTGTGACTAGAAAGATAGATGCTCAGAGGCCCTGACCCACACCCAGACCCTCAGAGCTTCCTGGCTGACAGCAAACTAGCTTGTGTAGTAAGCATGCCCTTGGGGCTTCAGGCCTGCCTTGTTCCTTGGGGATTCCCTGAAGGACTGGGGTGATGCGATCAAGGCCTGGCTTGCTTCCCAACGAAGAATCCTTGGCCACCTTCCAGGAGTTTGTTCCAGAAATCACTGGTCTAAAGTCCTGTAAGAGTCAGGTCTAGATCAGGGTCTGAGAAACTCACTACCCTAGAGCCTGCTACAATATAAACAAACATACACTAACTTATTAACTCACTCAACACATACTCACTGAGTGCCTGTGACACCCCAGGAGCTGGGGATATGGCCAAGAAAAGGACACAGGTCACTGGCTTCATGGAGTAACAGCCTTCTATGGGAGGCACTAAATAAGCCACTGAATAAATTAATTATACCAGAGCTCAATGACACGCATATTGTAACAAGGAGCATACTGCCCAACAAAGGGCTTTGCTGCCAAAATGTCACTGCCAGTCACAGCCACAGCAGCGCAGGCTGTAACCCAGACTGGACCTCTGTAGGGGGACAAGGATTTTTATTTTTTTGCTGTTTACTCACTGGTTTATTCCAAGGGCCTAGAACAGTGATTGGCCACAGTAGACTTAGTCACTTTTCTTAGATGAATGAATAAAAGAACACAGGTGATGGGGCACCCAGGTGTCCAGTGATGGTGCTGAAGCGCCTGGGCTGGGGCCTGACCACAGCTCAGGGACGGTTCAGGTCCTTCCTACATCACCCAGCTACATGGGCGGTGGCTGCTCCTGAGACCTGAGGTGAGGGTCTGCCCCTGGTGACGAGCTCAGAGAGGCCAGGGGCCCTCTGACTGGCCAGGCCCAGGTGAGCATGCTCAGGAGCAGCTCTGGTCGTAGAGTTCACTTGCTCTGTACGGAAGTTCCCCGGGGACAGGCAGGGGGGCCTGTCAGGAAGACTTCAGGTCTTGGGAGCAGCGCTCTGTGGGTGGGGCATCGCAGGAGCCTCAGGAGACGACGAAACACGGATGCCCCATTAGGCCATTGTGCACACAGTGTATTTACCCACAGCTACCATTTTAGTCAAGAAACCGATTTTCCTTCCAAAATATCTGAAGGATTCAAGGGAACAGTTGTCCTTCAGTTTGGTCATGGGATGCAGGGCATAACCCAGTTGAAGCAGAACCTACTCAGGAAGAGGCCCCAGGAACCCTCAAATTAGCCATCTTGTGACNCTGACATAGATTAGAAATATAAAGAAAAAACACTTTGAGGGAAAATAAGTTTTCTGGTTGAGCAGCCTTTATCAAAAGAGGGTCATAAAATGTTCACAGGACTCCAAGGCCAGAAGATACTGTACACAACATCATTTGTGGAAAAGGTATGCAGAAAAATCCTGGTTTCGATAAGGGCAAAACTGCTGGAATGTTGGGCTGATTCTGTATGACCTCGCATCTTTCATTTCCCTCTATGTATAAGACAAGGTATAAAAGTACCTTTTGAAAAATAAAGCTTTTGGGCCTTACTCACTGAAGCAGCTTGGTCACCCCGTGTTTTTTCTTCTATCTTTTTTTTTCTCTCTCCCTCTCCCTCTTTTTTTTTAGGCTGATCCCTTGGAGCATAGAGGCCCCCTGCGTTCACTTATCTGCCCAGGTTTCTAAGACCTGAATGGGAAGACGTTCTGCATCTTCACTCCCTCGGGAGACTGGGAGGGCACCTGTGGCCTCTGTGAACAGGGCAAACTTCTTGTCTTGAAGTTTTATTGGTTCTCTATGTAAACCAAGGAATATCAGCCTCTTTCTCTCCTTCCTCTATTTTCTTACCTACAACATTCTTATCTATCGCTCTAAATCAATCGCAATCGCCGTTCCTCCTTCGGGTTTCCCTGGATCCTGCAGGGGCTGAACCCTGGTGTATTTCTATATATTTTTTAAGCTGACTAAACCATTTTTGACCAGATCTTATCTACCAGACGCATTCACCTTGATCCCAGGTATTGCAACAGTAAGTGTAACCCACTCCAAATTTAGCATGTACTTTATATAGAGAGTTAACATTAACAAACCTCTCAGGACTGACACTGCCCCTCCTGAGGTCTGATCTTGCCTCCACTACTGATTCTTCCTCCTCCCATCCCCCCTCCTCCCTGCAGGTTGGCCCGAGGCTCATAGGCCCAGAGTCTCCGGGGTAGGCCAGTGTGCTGTAAGCTCTCTTTGGCTCAGGTAGTGTTCTTTGAAATTCAGAGCCAAAATCTGAAAACCAGGGGACTTGACATACAAATCCAGATCTCCAGCTTCTCATGAACCATCCAGGTCTGCATTCTTGTAGGGCAGTGACCACTGGGAGGACAGGGCCTCCTCACTGAGGAGTAGGGATTCCCCAGTCTGCTCCTGCCGTGGGCCCCACAGATTCTCATCACACTTGCAGAACTCTCTTCCTCTCGGTAGAGACATATTCCTCAGAACCCAGATTTCTACCCAATGTGAGAAAATAAGAGGTGGATGGCCCGGTTTCCTTTCGCTAGGCCAGTCTGCCTCACTTGTTCCAGTTACTACTGGCTGGTGGCTGCAGGAATCTGAACTGTGTTGCCTGCTTTCCAGAAAGGACTGTGGCCTCCAGTGCAGATGGGTCCTTGTACTGGACAAGGAGATGGTCCGGCTCTCTGAGGAGCCAGATGGGGCGGCCTCACTGGGATTCCTCCTTGCAGGTGGGGAGGATAAGGTCAGTGTTGAAATCAGCGGTTGCCTAACACCACTGCCAGAAGGTGGACATATTGGTCAGGCCAGGGTGACAGCATCCGCTCGGAGTCATCTGGGCCTGCCCAGACACAACGCAGTGAGACTCTGAAATTAGGACAAAGGCTGCCTGAAGCTGACCTTTCAGGGAAACCTTCAGTGAGCACAGCTCGCTGTCCCCAGTAGACTCCAGCCACGGCCACAGCCCACCATGGCTTCTCACTGGGCTCCTGAGCCTGCAGTGGCAACACTGCCCAAGCACATAACCACGTTGGGCAGTGCTGGGGAGGGCAGGTTTGAAAGGCTCCCTGAAACTGACCTCCAAGGTCAGTCTCAGCTCTAATTCCCTAAAGGCTCTGGGATTCTAATAAAACAGGTATCACCTCAGTGTTTAAACAACTTTGAACACAGTCTAAGGAAGCTATTCAGAGGATTTTTTCAGGCAAGCTTAATTTACTTTTGAAATGTTTCCCCTTTTTGTTTAAATGTTTCAGGAGGCAGGCAATTTCTGCTTTATTCACAGGTGCCTATAATCATAGATTACTAGGAAGATGAAAAAACTGCGTTCTCCTCCATTCTAAACCATGAAACCCACATGTGTACCCAGCAACCAGCGGGACCAGGTGGCAGTGCCCCTCCAACCCCACCGGTGGTGCTGTGATGGGCCTCCATACCTGCATAGCCTTGACCTTGGGGAAGTCCCCGGCAGAGATGTGGTATTCTCGCTGCAGTTGAATGTAGATTTCTGGCAACCTGCTGATAAGTTCTCTCTTCTTGTTTTCTTTTCCAAACATACTTGGCATCTCCTTCTTCAGGAAGCTGATGATGTAGGCATGTACCTGAAGGGGTATATATCAATGAGGATGTGTCATTTACAACAGAGATGCAAATAAGGTGGCATCTTCATGCATCGTAATACGTAACAGGCACCCCAAGGGCCACGGTCCTTGGGACAGGAGGAGGGTGAGAACCTGGTGGAAAGGGATGGGGATGCTGGGTGGGAAAGAGCCTGATTCTGGTGACTAACCTAAGAAGATCTAAGAGAAAGGTTCACCAGGGCTGGTATACAGGAGCACCAGGAAAGGAAGCTGAGGCTGATAGAAATGGTTGATGGGCATGGAAATCTGTGCCCAGTGAACAGTGAGACGAGGACTCCCATAACCTCCCTTTAGACAGTTTAGATCTCAGATCAGTGAGGTCATTTCTGCACAAGACCAGCTGCCTAGGACCAGGTTGGAAAACAGAAGTGCCCTGTGGGAGAGGGAGACCTGGTACGTGACGGGGGAGCCCCAGAAACCTTGGTCACTGAGGGTTAGCTGGCCTGGCACTGTTACCGAAGGGTGGTGAGTTCCGATGGGAGGGCTCTGCTTGGCCCGTGTCACCTCCTCCCCTAAAATCTCCACCCTTCTACTGATTTCCAACTTTAGGATGTTAAGAAACGCTCATAACAAAGGTTCTGTTTGTATATCTAGAATTCTACAGAGTGATTTAGAAGCCAAGAAAATAAATAAGAAAAGATGAGAAGGCAGTGATTACAAAAAGAAAATGACTATGTAGCTATGGAAAATTCTATTAAAGAAAACAGCTGCCTACTATAATCTTGTGGAAGAATGGAAATTCAATAGAGGGGGTAAGCAGATACATTCCATGGTTCAGTTGAGAGCCTCTGTGTATGGATATACACCAGGCACAGCCAAAAACATTTTGCTAAGATTTGAACACTAGAGTAAGTGCACAGTGCAAATGCTGACTTGCTTGGACCAGACAATGCTAACTTCTCCTCCTGTATGAAGGTCATTTTAACATAAGCACGCCCTGTGCTGCCTGGCTATTTCTGCAAGTATGACTGGGACAGATGGTTGGATAGCATCACCGACTCAATGGGACAAGGAATCTGAACAAACGCTGGGACACAGTGGAAGACAGGGAAGCCTGATGTGCTGTAGTCCATGGGGTCATAAAGAGTTGGACACAACTTAGCAACTGAACGACAACAACAGCAACAACAGATTGGGAAAGATGCTTTTAAACCTTCCTGTCACTGGTAAACGTACTTATTTTTCAAATTAAAACAACTTAAAATATTTGCACAGTTCTTCAAGATAACTAGAGAAATCCAAGGTTTGGGAATCCTTTTATTTAGAATGATGGGCTTTAACTGCATTCCTAAAGATATGATGAATAAGTATTAAAACTTGTAAGACAATTTCCTTGGCTGGATTAGTGAACACCTGGCTTGGTTTGGATGGGGCGGGGGAGGGCCACGTGCAGCTCCAAAGGACTTGGAGGGGTTGTCACATTCCACTGGGAAGAATGAACTGTCGCCAGCTGTCCTTGCATTATTTCCTTGGCCTTGGCCCTCCTGGAACCTCTGGACCTGTGGACTCCTCTCTCCACCTGCCCTGCTTTGGAGGTTCCTCCCAGCTGGAGGAGCAAGTACCCCCACTGGCTTAGCCTCCTAGCCACAAGGGCATCTTTCCAAGACCCCTTTCCAGAGCCCACATCTGGGGCAGGTGCCAGGGCCCTGTCCAGGGAAGGTTGACTCTCCACCCAGTCCGTGGGAGTGGCACCTTGTTCTTGAACACCACCTGATCCCCAGGGGCCTGTGTTCCCTGGGCTGGGCTGCAGGCGATATGCCCACAGCTCTCCCCTCCCGCCCCCTGCTCCCCATCCCTACTCTCGCGGTGCTCACTGCTGATGACTAGGCTGCTGGATAATGGGCCACCCTTGGACGCCAGGCCTCAGGGCCTGCCTCCTCCTACCTGTCTGGCATTACCTGAGTGTGACCTGCAGGTGACCTGCTCGTGCTACACGCTGCTCTCAACCTCCTCTTCCAGGAAGCTCTACTGGCCTGTTCTGGGGAAGTCTCCTGTTGTCCTGCCTTTCTCTGGGCATCCTAAGACAATAACCTGGGGTCAGACTCGATGCATGGGCCCTGCCTTTAAGAAGATCATCATGTTATGAGGTAAATTACAATCCTTAGAATCACAGAGTATTAAATCTAGAAAGGGTTCCTTTAAACTGACTGAATTCCTGGTTCCAGGGAATTCATATGACCCAAGGTCATACAACTAATTAGGAGATGCCAAGCTGGCACTAGCATTCACCTGCCTCATTCCCTACCTTACAGAATCAACTTTTTGTTAATTACTTTTTGTGGGTGTGAATGAACAATTGTACTGATGCTACTTAAATCTGGAATTCACACCGAACTGTGTCCAATGGAACAACTTTGAGGTTTGGCTTCTGATTGTTCCTAACTCACAGGGAAGCTTTGGAAAGATCACGTATTCTTCTCTCCCCAGACTCAAAGAAGTGGATGCATTATGGCACACAATTTGAGTAAAGACTGCAGTCTTCTAGGAGGACTGAGTCTTGTGAGTTTCTAAGAGCCTGTTGTAAACAAGCGGCAGCCAGGGTGGCTGAAATCCCCACTCAACTTGAAAATCTCCCTCCTGCCCTAATGCGTCCAAAGGTGTGTCCCCAAATAACGGAGGACGGAGGGCCAGACCTGGTGAGGGTCCTCAGATGGAGGTAGAGACTGTCTGACTCTTTGTTGTTTATAATCAGAGATAATTAATCAAGAGGAAGAGGAAGAGGATAAAGCGGAGGTGGGCAGGATGGGACCTCGTTTGGGGAGGCTGGGTCAGGCCCTGCTACCGCTGCCCACTCGCTCCCTGGACAGCTCTGGGTGAGCTGCCCCCTCCCTGGCCTCAGCTCGCCCACCCACAACTGGAGCTGACAACCCTTAGCTCACAGGCTTGTGGTTATGAGAATCAAGGAAGAGCACGTATTTGAAAGCACTTTGTCCACTAGAGAGAGGAGTAAAAATGTCAATTGACCAATGACCAGACACTTGTAGCTGGAGGGGTAGTAACACCACAGGCAGCTTGTGGCTGATCAGTCCTTACTGAACAATAAATAAACTCTCCACATTTAAATAGTAACATGATGAATCTGGGTTCCAAGTTCTTCATTCACAAGCAAATGGCACTGAGCCCTGTTGAACTTATGAATGTTTCTATCTTCTCCAATTCACTCTTTCCCTTGTATAAAACTGGAAAAGTCCCTACTCATAACCAAGAGTACGCCAAATGGCTTAAAATGTCAGTTTTTTTTTTTTTCTGGGCTAATAATGAGCAGAGAAAGATGGATTAAATGAATATGGATTTATAGTTCACATCTATACTCTGCCACAATCTCATGAACTATGTTCAATGACAAGTGTTTGTATATCCAGTGCTGAGAAGCATGTACACAGAGAGATACTGGCTATATCTACCGTGGGCTTGGAGGGCAATCGCAGCAGTGAGTGTGGGAAGCTTGCAACACCCATGGACAGTAGGAATGGAAAGGCCTATGGAATCTGGATACTGGCAAGCGATGTGGAGCCAGTCAGGGCGGGAAACATGGTTCTGCATGGAAAACCTCAGGGTTGCCAGGTTTAATATAGAGATCTGATAGAGATCTGCACCTTTGCAGGCCCAGCTGGAAACCTGCATAGAACATTTAACCTCTGGGGATCAGCGCATTTTAAAAGTGGATTTATTATGATATAAAAACTTCAGTTCATAAACTGAAGACCCAGACGATGAACCCATGAGGTAGTAAGTGTGAGGCTTCAGAATGCAGCTGATTGGCTCCCACTTGGGTTCCTTATTCTGTTGAAATAAAAGCTGGGACCAATAGAGGATGTGATTCTGAAGAGCCTTAAAGAGGATGCAAGGGGCCCACCCAGGCATCTGAGCCAGCCTTCAAAGAGATAGCTCCCCTACGTATGGGGACTCAAGCTACGGTAGCCTGAGGCTGCTGACTGAGCTATTTTTAAACACCGCCTGGAAGACTAAGCATCAAAGGGACAGCTACCAGCCCTAGTAGAATGATTCTTACATAAATTAGCTTAGGTCCATGTGGCGAATTTCCAAACGTCTAATTTCTCCCCCAGAAGGAATGGGCGGTACAGACGGCCTGGAAAGCTCNCTCAAGCTACGGTAGCCTGAGGCTGCTGACTGAGCTATTTTTAAACACCGCCTGGAAGACTAAGCATCAAAGGGACAGCTACCAGCCCTAGTAGAATGATTCTTACATAAATTAGCTTGGGTCCATGTGGCGAATTTCCAAACGTCTAATTTCTCCCCCAGAAGGAATGGGCGGTACAGACGGCCTGGAAAGCTCAGGCCTCCAAGCCACATATGATGAAGAGGAGAATACACTCTGAAGACGAAACTAAACTCCACAGAACTATACTGAATGCCCCAAACCACTGACCTCTCCTTTCCTTTCTCATTTTTAGTTTGTTCCTTCCTCAAATGTTGACTCATTTTTTAACTGAACAAAGGTCTCCAAGTGGGTGGGAACCTTTCCTATTCATGAGCAGTGTATTTATAAAAGGTGGGGTCCTAGAGTAAACTCGCCTTGCTTTTTACCTTTGTGCATTTATCCCATAAACTACTATGATTTAGAGTTTGAACCTTATTTCATTAAAAAAAATATTTTTTTTATGTTGACCAATTTTTTCAAGTCTTTATTGAATTTGTTATGATATTGCTTCTCTATTATGCTTTGGTTTTTGGTTGCCAGGCTTGTGGGATCTTACCTCCCCAGCCAGGGATTGAAGCTGCACCCCCTCCATTGGAAGGCAGTCTTAACTACTGGATCACCAGGAAAGTCCCTGAATTTTAACTTGGCTATTTTAATGTGGCTCAGACGGTAAAGCGTCTGTCTTCAGTGTGGAAGGCCTGGGTTCGATCCCTGGGTTGGGAAGTTCCCTGGAGAAGGAAACGGCAACCCACTCTAGTACTCTTGCCTAGAAAATCCCATGGACGGAGGAGCCTGGTGTCCATGGGGTCGCAAAGAGTCGGACATGACTGAGCGACTTTCTTTCTTCTTATTTTAATGATACTGAGTAAAAGTAAACTCTTATTTTCTAAACATTTGGTGGGGGCTTTCCCCAAACAGATTACTCTAAAAAATCATGAAATGAAACTTGACTGGTATCTGAGATTATGCAGTCTTCAAAGAAAGATGTCTACTGATATCATAAGACATATACTCTTTGAGGCTAACCAAAAAACCCACTCTAAAGATTTCCTGTTCCTTGAAATAAAGGACTGGGGGGAAAAAATGTAAATAGAAAAAGTAGGGAAATCATTAAGTTTCAAGAGATCTTTAGTAAGAGTGCCATTTTTCATATTATGGGAAATGTCACAGTTATGATACTTTGATTACTGCAGAACTCAGCAGGACATTAACAATGCCATTTCTGGCTTTTATTTCTGGATGTGCCACAAATTCTGCCTAATTATGGTAGACACATTATGGTATAAATAGACACACTCCACCCACCAACTCAGAGCTTCCCTGGTGGCTCAGTGGTAAAGAATCTAATGCAGGAGATGCAGGTTCAATCCCTGGGAAGATCTGGAGAAGGAAATGGCAACCCACTCCAGTATTCTTGCCTTGGAAACCCCATGGACAGAGGAGACTAGCAGGCTATAGTCCACGGGGTCACAAAAGAGTCGGATACAACTTAGCAACTCAACAACATACCATCGCAGATCTGACACCTGCCAGGTGATATCTGGAATCTTATCCTTTGCATACTTTCAAAATCACAGCTTGACAAACTTCTAAACTTTGTATGGTTTATGCAGATGGAGAATATTATAGACTAATCAGAATGACAGATTAATGCAGAAAGCAAGGGCATAGTAAAGACCAACAGATGCTGTCCACGCTGCATTTCAGGTGAATGCTTTCCAGACCAGGGAGTCAGGCCCACTGGAGTTTGAATCTATAACTTCAGGCTGGGAAGTCTTGGGTAAGTAAAGTCACCTTTCTGAGCTTCATTTCCCTTGTATGAGAAATGAATGTCCAACTTTGCGTACTGTGGGCAGGATCAGATAAAATAACATATGCAATGCAAATCATGGGGCTTCTAGAACATTATAGACCCTCAGTCAAGGTTGGCCTGCCAAAGGAAAACTGGATCAGGAGAAAGAAAGATGAATATATCAAAACCCAAGAGCACTGTTATGAAACAGGAACACTTCAAAGAGCAAAGCTCAGGTGACCCCTTGTCCATTTCAGCAACAAGTTCACAAATGGAACATAAAACTGCAGACGGTGTAGGAAGTGGATGGCACTGGTTAGTGGTCAAGGCTATTGTGCTGAGTGCAGCTTCTTGTCTGCCTGAGACTGTTTCCTGCCCCCCTGCCAGCCTGGTGCCGCCCCAGGAACACACTGGCACAGCTCAGGCTGGAAACATCCGTACTTCAAACATTTTCCTTTATGAAAAGGAACAAGCCAGATACTATTCTTAGGAAGAAGAAAAAAAAGAAGACAAGCTTTTTTCCTAGAAGTAAGCTCAGCAATTTGACTGCCCCCTGCCCCACCCCCCGCCTCTACACAAGGGCTTTCATTATTCCCGTGTCAGTACACACAGTAGCATTCTGTGCCTCTAAACCCAGGCCACGCCAGCCCCTTCACAGGGCCCAAGGTGCCAGGATGGCAGCAAAATCCCATGCGCTTGGCACCCCCAGTGAGCCTTTGCCTTTTATTTATTTATATGATCAAACATAGCTGCATCTTGAGTTACCAGGCCCTCAGCGATGCCTTGTAAATTAAAAAAAAAATTCCATGGATTTTTAAAAATAGTTAAAAGATCTTGAAATCTGCAAAGGCTATGACGTCACTTACCAGCCTTGGTTATACAATCATTTTGGGTATTACGTACCCTGAAGGTGAAGTTCAGTTATATCAGCCAGAGAAGAGAAAGACCACATACCAGGGGGTCACTAACTCGGCAAAACCAGACGTCCTGCCGCTGAGCCAGGGAGGGAAATCATCTCAGGAGAGTTGCAAATTAGTGGATTTACAAGCCTTGCAGAACTGGAACAAAAGTGGCTGTTCCGGGAAGGAAGCAGCCTGTACAAGAAGAAAAGATAAAGAGCTATGACTCAGGAGCACAGATGACTGCAGATCAGTGGAACCACAGGGGTGGAGGGTGTGAAAAAGCCTTAGGGGGGCAAAAGGAAAGAGCAGATCCAGGGATGAAGGGTGGGGTTGCAGCCAGGGGGGCATCTGGTCGCAGCCAGGAGGGATGCTGCCCTGAGCACACGGGCATGCAGGCAGTGAGGAGGGGCTGGACAGCTGGTCACCTGCACATCGGTCACCCTCAGTGGAGCCCTCCCTGCTCCCTGCCCCAGCAAGGTCCCTTCTCAGAGCACAGTGTCTACACCTGTGCACTCACAGCTCACCATTCTGAAGAGGGGAGTTTGGTGCCCCCTCCTTCACCTGACTAGGCTGCCCAGCCCTGGCCTAGGGTGCTGTTGACTGAAGTAGGCAAAGTAATGGTCGACTCTAGAAGGCTGTCCTGTGGGCCCCCAGGCCAGAGCAGAAGCCACTCGTGGTGCAGCAAGAGGAAGTGGGGAGACGCAGGTTCTCTGCCCTCTGAAGCTGAAGGAAAAATGAGGCCTCCTGACCAGGGATCTGGAGAGGCAGGCCCGGGACTGCTTCTAGCAGAAGGGACAAGGCCAAAGCAGAAGGTTAGACTGGAAGCCAGGAGGACTGTCTTTAGTCCTTTGTCACTACAGATCCCTGGTTCCCAAACTCAACTGATCATCAGAATCACTCGGGGAGCTTTACACAGACAGACAGACAGACAGACAGACAGACACACACACACACACACACACACACACACACACACACACTACCCCCAGTCAGAGGTGCCTCTGGGGCCAGGCTTGGGAACTTACATTGCTTAAAGCTCCTGGGTGCTTCTGATGATCACTGGGACTAGATAAACTCTGGAGGCACTTGTGGTGTTAGAGGACTACCATTTTATGAAATGTATATATAGCTTTTAAAGAACTTTTTTTTTTTTTTTTGTACTTTTTCTTAGAGGAGTCACATGCTCCCCTCTCTTCAGAGGCACAGCAAAACAGACTATGCTGTTAACACGAGCGTGGTTAGATCACTGCCCACCACCTGGAGGCACAGACTCCTGGGGCTGCTAAAAGGCTCAGTCATGAGGCTGAAGAGTGGGAACCACAGCCCCACTGGGTTTGTGGGTGTACCCCCTCCCAAAATGGCATAGTTGGTGGGCTGGGCTGAGCCAACCTCCTGTGGCCTCTCTGTGCCCTCGTGCGACACAGGGCTCCATGCCTTAGGCACAGGGTGACGAGAGCTGGTCCCACCAATGCCACCTCTCTCTGATTCGGTGGGTTACCTTCCTGCCATCCTAACATAGCAGCAGCATCCAGGTGGTAAGTGCACGCATTTCTCCAAGCCTCGGGTGCTACGTCAAGCACTCTGCCAGCCAGGTCACACAACCCTCCCAAGCACCCTGTGCTCTTACTAGTTCCATTTTATAGTTTGAGTCAGGCTGGGAAAGGAGTCATTTGCCCAAGATCACAGAGGTAGGAGCCAGAATCTAAAGAAGATACTGATTGTCAGGCTTGCTTCATAACCCTTCCATGTCCTGTTCCCTGAGGCTCCTGGAGTAGAACCTCCGCCTATTTTCCCTTACAGAGGTGCGTGTGGGAAGAGTCCCTGCCCAGGCTGCTGCTGGGGGTCTCCAGCTTACCTTGGCCAGCCGCGCTCGCTTGATGAGGTCGTTGAGTTTGCGCACTGCCGCCTTCTGGGGAAGGCTCTGGATGTCTCTGAACAGGTCCTGGGCCTCGGCCTCGAAGAGCCGTCGGTTGTCAGTGTTCTGCAGGGGCTGCGTCCAGAAGGAGCCAATGTAGACGCGTAGCACCTCAGGCGTGTTGATGACCTTGCCCAGGGACCACATAAGGGCTCCATAGACTCGCATCAGCTGTTGCGTGTCCACTTGGTCGGCCTTGTTCAGCACCACACGGATCTTGTCGTCCTGGCCCCGGAAGGCCTTTATGGCCTCTGAGAACTCGTCCGAGATGTCCAGTTTGTGTGCATCGAATAGCAGGATAATCCTGTCCACCCGCTCAGCAAACCACTGAAGGACCTGGCAGAAGTCATACCCTGTGGGGAGGGAAGGGGCAGGTCAGTGCAGCTGACTGCTGCAGGGGATGTGCTGGCAGGGGGCTCAGAATAACGTGGGTCTCCAGCAGCTGCCAGGGAGAGAGCCCCGTCTTCAAGCTGGAGGAAGGGGAGGACTCATGATATTAAAATTGTTTCAAATGGGGCCCCCTGGGCTGGATGCATAGAGTTAACACTGGGGATGCTGGGAGTCCTTGCGTGGGCAGTACCAGGGGATATTGTGGCACTCTGACTGGGCAATGCTTGCTTCCATATCTGTAATTTCTTTTAGCCCCCAGGAGTCTCTTGTTTCACCTAGTACAGTCTTTCGGTTTAATGGCAAAATTGAGTAATGGCCCTGAAAAAATACAGGCCATGGTTCAAAAGCTCTCAATTTCTACCAAAGTCTCACTTTTCTGAAAGTAGCAGAGCTGGAGAAGGAAGAAACCTAGTGGCCACTCGAAGTCTCGTGGAGTGTTCAGGAAGTACCACAAAAGGGAAATTTCCATCTGTCTAAATTTTTAAGAGTGTTAAGGAGATCAGAGGTTGACCTGGCCAAAACCGTGACCTATATTTATCATTTGGACTATTTATATCCTAAGTATGTTGTAAATATTTTAAAATTGTGCTTCACAGCCATTCCATGAAATGGTCTCTTGCCAATTTCTTTCTAAAAATGACCAGACCCATGACAATTCTGTTTACTTTACTTTGGCTGTGTACCAACACACTCCAAATCACGCACCCAAATCAACACTCCTCTCGGCTTGTGGTCAAGGCTTTTGAGCATTTCTCAGGGAGGCAAGTCCCATGAGAAGCAAACAGAAGGGGCCAGTCTCTAGGGCTTATTTTTATTCTCAAGGCTGATTAGCTCTAGAATCAAGCCTCAAAGCAGTGCAGTCAGAACCCAAAAGGGATATTTCCTGATCCTACTTTTCACACTCTTGCCTCTATTTTTAGATCTGGAAAACTTCCAAACACATATAACAGTCTAGAGAATAATGTGATGAACGTTGACGTGCCCACCTTGTACCTTTAAGAAATTTTCACTTGGCCTTTTTTGCTTCAAATACTTAAAAAAAAATTGAAGTGTAGTTTATTTAAATAACAAAATACCACATAGCAGCGAGGGTGAACCAGATTTTCACTTGTCAACACAGGCAAATCTCACACACAAAAAAACCAGCTTCAAAAGCACATGTATAGCATGATAAGATTCACTTACAATGTTAAAAAACAAAGCACCACTCGATAAGCTATGGATATGTACTACAGCTCGAATACAAACAGGTTACATGGGTTTGCGGATGCTGGATGATTCTGGGGATGGAGGAAGTGAGGCATCTAAAGTAGATGAGTGCCTAAAGGAGAATGAGCTATTAGAAATGAAGGGGGTCCATGGACTAAAGTCTCCAGGAATTGAAGAACAGGTGTAAGAGGAGTAACTGGGCAAGCAAACTGGATTCGGATACGTTTAAACAGGGACTTCCCTGGTAGTCCAGTGGCTGGGAATCCTCCTTCTAATGCAAGAGAGGGGGGTTCAATCCCTGATTGGGGAACTAAGATCCTCCACGCCACAGGGCAACTAAGCCCAGGGGCCACAACTAGAGAACCTCACAAGCTGCAACTACGGAGCCCACGCGCCACAGCTAAAGAAAGCCCATGCGCCACAATGAAGACCCAGCACAGCCAAAACTTGAAAAATAAAAGATACATTTAAATAAAGAGAACATTCACGAAAGTGCTGAAGCCCCCCCATGCCCCCCTCCCCAAGCCCTGTCCTCCACCTCCTCCCCAGAGGAAACCACAGACCCTGGATGCAGGGCTTTATGTCACCGCGCATGTGCATGTGCTGCCAGCTCAGCCTTTCGCTTCTCTTTTCTGTCTCACTGAGGGACTCCCTGATTTGCTGGGGGGAAAGGAGACCAAAGGCAGTTTCCACAATGTGGGCTAGAGTTTTTCATTGATGTCAGCAGCCAGTTTAGATCAGAGGAAAGGCGAAGACCTATGAAACAGGTCATAGCGTAGGATATGAAGATTCTGAGTTAACATTTCACTTCGTTCTGTCCCTGTGAGGCCAGAGCAAACCTCCTCCTAAGGTAATGTGGGTTCTGTCATTTGAGACTGACCTGTGCACCAGAAAGCCCAGATCCTGGGTAGGAGATGCTCAGCGGATGAAAGACGGCGCTGATCCCTGGGGGCCAGGATGAAGTTTTGAAGCCACCCACTGAAGGCCCTGTGTGTGGATTTACTTTTCCAACAGGGAGGATGGACTTGTCTCTCTGACCCAATGCCTCTCATTTGGTAACTGAAGGTTCATAAACAGATTGAAGAAAAGGCTGTGTCCAGCATGCGCACTGGGGAGGATACCAGTTGTACTTTGCCGATTGCTCTTCCTGTTGAATGGGGGTTAGCATGGGTTCCTTGGGGACCACAGACGCTGAAGGTGTGGTGGACACTCTCTCGTGCCACTCGTTAGCAGGTTGGGGTACACATAGGTGACTTAGAATCAGACAGTCATCTCCTGGGCTTCTCAGGTGGTGTTAGTGATAAAGAACCCGCTTGCCAAGGCAGGAAATGCAAGAGACACGGGCTCAATCCCTGGGTAGAGAAGATCCCCTGGAGGAGGGCACGGCAACCCACTCCAGTTTTCTTGCCTGGAGAATCCCCATGGACAGAGGAGCCTGGTGGGCGACAGTCCATGGGGTCACAAAGAGTTGGACACGAGTAAGGTGAAATAGGAAAAGGAGTACGTCAAGGCTGTATATTGTCACCTTGCTTATTTAACTTATATGCAGAGTTCAGTTCAGTTTAGTCGCTCAGTCGTGTCCGACTGTTTGCAACTCCATGAATCGCAGTACGCCAGGCCTCACTGTCCATCACCAACTCCCGGAGTTCACTCAGACTCACGTCCATCGAGTCAGTGATNCATTGGAAAACATCTTTGGGGGTAAAATAATGAAAAGGAAGGAGTAAGGGAAAAGGCAGAAGAGGTACATCAGATCTTCAGGTCAGCTAGGGCAGTTCTGCTCCGTGTGTACTCATTTGGGAGGCTGGTCTGAGGGGCTATACTCCCTAGGACAAGTTCTTCTCATGATATGGAAGGAGTCTAAGAGGAGAGTGAAAGACACAAGGTCCAAGCTCAGAACTTGCCACTGTAGTTGCTGCCAACATACCATTGGCCAACATACCATCTTCTCCCCTTCTTCGAAGCTTCCTGGTTTCTAATCTAGCAACCTCAGATATTCAGATGACACCACCCTAATGGCAGAAAGCAAAGAGGAACTGAAGAGCCTCTTGATGAAAGGAAAAGAGGAGAGTGAAATAGCTGGCTTAAAACTCAACATTCAAAAAACGAAGGTCACTTTATCTGGTCCCATCACTTCATGGCAAATAGATGGGAAAACAGTAGAAACAGACTTTCTTTTCTTGGGTTCTAAAATCACTGCAGATGGTGACTGCAGCCATGAAATTAAAACATGCTTGCTTCTTGGAAGAAAAGCTATGAACAACCCACACAGCATATTAAAAAGCAGACATTACTTTGCCAACAAAGGTCCATCTAGTCAAAGTTATGTTTTCCCAGTAGTCATGTATGTATGTGAGAGATGGACTATAAAGAAAGCTGAGCCTTGAAGAATTGATGCTTTCCAACTNAACAACCCACACAGCATATTAAAAAGCAGACATTACTTTGCCAACAAAGGTCCATCTAGTCAAAGTTATGTTTTCCCAGTAGTCATGTATGTATGTGAGAGATGGACTATAAAGAAAGCTGAGCCTTGAAGAATTGATGCTTTCCAACTGTGGTGTTGGAGAAGACTCTTGAGAGTTCCTTGGACTACAAGGGGATCAAACCAGTCCTTCCTAAAGGAAGTCAGTCCTGGGTATTCATTGAAAGCACTGATGCTGAAGCTCCAATACTTTGGCCACCTGATACAAAGAACTGACTCACTGGGAAAGACCCTGATGCTAGGAAAGATTGAAGATGGGAGGAGAAGGGGATGGCAGAGGGTGAGATGGTTGGATGGCATCACCGACTCGATGGACATGAGTTTGAGCAACCTGCTGGAGTTAGTGTTGGACAGGGAGGACTGGGGTGTTGCAGTCCATGGTGCCTCAAAGAGTCAGACACAACTGAGTGATTGAACTGAACTGAACTGAACTGAATCTAGCAACAGAACAAAAGAAGAGACCAATATTTGTGTGGCCCACTGGGCAGTTAGAGACATTAAAAAAGAACTTTGGACTTGAGGAGTCAGAGAGTAGGAATCTGACAAAACCAAATTTTGGCCACTGTGATCTTAAGGATAGAAAAAAGAAGTTTAATCAGGTGATTTGGCTCTGTCTATTCCATACTACCTGAGTGAGACTTCTGAACATTATTTAACCACTCTGGGTCTCAGGTCTTGTGTCTGTAAAATGAAGTAAACAGGATGGTTTTTGAGATTTCTTCCTGTTCTGACACTCTATGAATCATTGTCCTTTTCTTTATGACTCTGACGTCTAGGTGATGGCCTGGACTTTCTATATTTAACTCATCAGAATCTATTTTTGCTACATGCCATAAATAATGAATGGGATTCCTCAGTAAAACTAAACCTTACAAGGTCTGAGCAATAATGAGCTTCAGAATNTTTCTTTATGACTCTGACGTCTAGATGATGGCCTGGACTTTCTATATTTAACTCATCAGAATCTACTTTTGCTACATGCCCTAAATAATGAATGGGATTCCTCAGTAAAACTAAACCTTACAAGGTCTGAGCAATAATGAGCTTCAGAATAATGATGGCTGAGCTGAATGGGACAGCTATGCTAGTGACTGAGCATTCACTTCTCCCTGTAATTGGGATAAAATGAAAACATCTTTTCTTCTTCTACTTCAGCAAAGAAGAGACAGACTAACATTTTCAAAGGGAAGTTTACTAAAAGCTAGGGAAACAAAATAGAAACAACTGTTCCCCAAATAACAGTAATACAAAACTAAAATACTCATTTCTAAATATAGGAAATAAAAGCAGTGAAGAGTTTTTCTGAACTGAAATCTTATGTAAATAGTGACCTGTCGCTGTGGTGCTATGAATTAATCCTGCTAAGACATGGGTTCAAATCCTATATCTGCTGCTAAATCTTTTACCTGGGTGAAGTTACCAAAGCATATTGAGCCTTAATTTCTTCACCTCTAAAATGAGAAAAATCATACCTGCTATGGTCTGAATATTGATGTTCCCCAAATCCACACGTTGACATCTTAATCCTGTAAGTAATGGTATTTGGAGGAAGGGTCTTTGGGAGGTGCTTAGGTCATGCTTAGGTTAACCTCTAACTTGTTTCCAGATAGTCTCTCTACCTCCTTGCTTTACTAGAGACTTCACTCTTCTTGTCGTATAACTAGGAAGATTGCAAAATTTGATTTCTGAATCTACTCTTCAGACTCCTTTAAGTCTGAACTGCACTACTGTACTTATTTTGAAACTATGCAGATTGGTGCCACGACAAATTTCTGGTCATCAATATTAACGTATCGAAGAGACCCTTAGCTCAGGTCTTCCAGCTTGCTGGGTTTTCCTGCTCCATGGCAACTATTTCCAACTGCTCATACTCCTGACTTTCTCCTGGGCCATCATTCTCAACAAATGATTTTGCTTCCTACTTCACAGAGAAATTAGAGGCCATTAGTCAAGACTTTTTCTTATGCCCTGTTAAGTCAGTCCTCATCCTTTCATCTTTCCCTGCTGTTATGTAGGGGAAGGCTGATGCCTCTGTTCCCTGGGTGTCTGAATCCATCCCTTCCTACCTTCTCAAGAATCTTGCCATCTTAACTCTGCCCTCTATCTTTAATCTTGAAGTTTTCAATTACTAATCAGCATTTAAACATACTCAAGCCTAATTCATTCAAGCAAGACTAAATAACTATAAAACCAAAAATCTTCACGTGATTCCATTGTATAATAAAGACTTTGACCTTCTCAAAAAGAAGTATGTCCATCCCTGGCTCCTGGGAAGTAAACTCTGAGCTCTTGGAATTTCCCAAGTGATAAGACTGCCCTTGTCATTCAAAGCAGGCCCCTAGTATCATGTGAAATCAGCCCAATATCCTGGGAGTGGACAGCTGCAGACAGAGTTCAACCACATGAATGACCAGTCAATCAATCAATCATATTTACATAGTGAAGCTCCAATAAAAATTTTGGTACCACAGCTGGGTGAACTTCACAGGTTGGCAATACTCTGTGCATATTTTCATACATTAATATTGGGGAGGTCATACATCTTAAGAACAATGGAGGCTTCACCTATGACCGTCCCAAACTCTGTCCTACATATCATTTACTTTATTTAGCTGGTTCTAATTTGTATCCTTTCCCTGTAATATGCTGTGAGTATAATAAGTTTCAAGGAGCTCTGTGAATCTTTCTGGTAAATTATTGAAGCTTAAGGGTATTTGGGGAACTCTCAAAGTTATAGTTGGTGTCAGAAGTGAGGGTGATTTTGTGTGGGCTCTTCTAACTTTGTAGTTGAACCCCAACTCCTTGTATTAATAGTTGGCATGAGAAGTCTTAGACAGACTTGGTAGTCTAAAGGACTGTGACCTCAACATTGCAGTTTGTGTAACTTGGGGCACCACATTCCTTTCCCAGCTATTATTGATGTTACTTTCCCCTTTTAGAGTTGAAACACGGTTTTTGGTCTGAAAAAAGTTTAATTGAAAAACCTGGAGTATACTACCCCACTCCCCTGTTGAAGTGGGCTGAAGACACCATACCCCTGACATCATCATGGCCACGTCGGATGCTCTTCACAAGGCAGCAGGCAAAGATAATACCCAGGACCTCCATAAAGGCAATGCTCAAGCCCGTTGCAATCACCACTTTGCTCCTTAGCCAGGCCCCAGTCTTCTCCACACAGCCTTCAGCATGCATCTCCTTTAAGCTGAAATTAATCCCACAGCCTTTAGTGATGCTGACACAGTAGGAGCCAGGGACTCGCTTGGTCATGAGCAGGATCTTTTCCCAGTGTGTGTAGTTAGGTGCCCTGCAGCACTTAAAATGTTCCTGCATCCTGTCCATAATCAATGACATGTCATTGTTTTTTGGATAATTCTGTATCAGCTGCTGGAAGTCCTTATTAGATTCTGACATCACCTTGTCTTTAAGCATATAGCCAGCAATGACCGCAACCACCAGCATGATTAGGGACAAGCAGATGGTAAGCATGATCATAAGACAGTAGTCCTTCTTGTAGGCCCCATAGCAGCTCACAAAGGCCACCAGGAAGATGCATACACCCATTGCCATGATGACCACTGGCACCAGGGATTCAGGGTTGGCCCCCCAGCTAATGATCTGATTCACGTTGAGCTTGGCTCCTAAGCCCACAGCAATCAGTCCCACTGCACAGATACAACAGGTCAGCAGAAGAACATAGAGCAAGATCTTGACACATTTCATTCCTCCTTCCGCCGCCATGGCTGCCAAGCTTGGGCTCCAGAAGGCTGTGCACGCTCTTGCCTTGGCACAGGGGCTTTCTATATAGCTAAAATTTGGGGGGAAAAATTATCTACAAAGTCCATCTCCATTTCCTTTCCTATTCATTCCTAAACCCACAGCAACTGGTTTCTGCCCATATCATTCTGATGATATTCCCACATATCTCACCAATGAGCATCTTGTCACAAAATCCAATGGACAGTGACTTTCTCCTCTGATCTGTCAGAAGCATTCACCACTCCATCTTTGAATGAGTTTTATCTCTTGACTTCTGTGATACCACATTTCCTGATTTCCCTCCTATCTCTGGCCACTACCTCTCAGCTTTCTTTTTGGTACCTCTTCCTCAACCTGACCCACATATTAACATTTTCTAGAGACTCTCTGAATGATTTCATGCATTAGTGAGTCCCAAACCTATAACTTAGCTTTAAACTCACCCTTAGCTTCATTAAAATACCAATATGTCTGTGCATGCATTCTAAGTTGCTTCAGCCTTGTCCTACTTTTTGTGACCCCATGGACTGTAGCCCACCAGGCTCCTCTGTTCAGGAGATTCTTTAGGTAAGAATACTGGAGTGGGTTGCCATGCCCTCCTCCAGGGGATCTTCTCGACCCAGGGATCAAACCCCCATCTCTTTTGTCTCCCGCACTGGCAGGCAGGTTCTTTACCACTAGTGCCACCTGGGAAGCTCATCAAAATGTCTACTTGAATTTAAACTAGACTGTCTTCATTGCTCTAGTCCCAGAATATGGCATAGTATCTGGCATATAGTAGGTACTCAGTAAATATTTGTTGAGTGAAGGAATAAATGAATTAGTGTGCCATGTCTCACAGGAACTGAAGCTCAATGTTTTTATAATTAAACTCATCAATAGAGCCCAAACACACTCCTCTCCTGGAGTTTCCTGTCTCAAATAAATGGTGTAACCATCCTCTCTGTTGCCTAAGTTAGAAACTTTGGGAATCATCCTTCAGTTTTCTCTCTCCTTCATCTCCAAATCCCATCCATCAAAAAGCTTTGTCAATTCTCACTTCCTTAAAATCCTTCATATCCATCTACTTCTCTCCACTTCACAGGCAATACATTAATCCAGTCACTGCCATCCATTACAAGGATTACTCCAGCAGCCTCCATATTGTTCTCCCTTAGGTCTTACCCCTTCTACCCATTCTGCATCTTTCAGCCAGAGTGATGTTTCTGGCTGGACTCTGTTAGGAGAGTCTTCTACAGTTAACCTATTGAGCATTGATTCTTTACTATTCTTATTATCTTGATTTTTATGCAGTATTTTCTTTCTGTTAGCCCTCACATTCAATCAATTATCAACTCCTGCCCAACTGCTGAGCCTTTCCTTCCCCTCCATTCCCCCATGCTGCCACTGCACTCATTTAAGCTTTTACATTTCCTCAGTAGGATATTACAAAAGTCTCCTAACAGATCTCCTTGCTTCTGGTCTTGCCTCATTAAAAATGTATCCATTCTTCCACCACAGTCAGAAACATTATCTATCATGACATCTGACTGCATCACTCTCTCTAAAACCTCAAATATTTCTCCACTGCTTATAAAAGAAACTTTAAGCTTCTCAATATGGCATATAAAGCCCTCAATGACTTAGCCTCTGACTATCCTACAAGCTTACACCATTTTCCACTTAATACTTTATCCTTAAAGAAAACTTAATGACTTGTAGACACACACGCATAGAACATACAAGCCATGTTTTTCCCTTCATACCTTTGATAATGCTCTTTCTTTTTGTCTACGATGTTTTCCCCACCTTTTTTTGCTTACGGGCCTCTTTTGAAAATGTCTCAGGTATTATCAGATACCATTATATTGAAATTAATTGTTTAATACCTGCACTCCACTAGACAGTTAGCTCTTCAAGGACAGGGACTGTATCCTTAGCAGCGAGCATTGTGACTTAAGCGAGCTGAGATTCTAACTTCTTGGGGAGCCAATAGAACTGGATAACCAGTTCTCTTGGTAGTAGTTCAGTTGATTTTAGTCAGTGACTCTTGTAGATGGCAGATACCTTTTGGTCATTCAGTCCCACTTCCCCTCATAGGAAACTCCTCTACAATAGGGGCCAAAATAATTCAATTAAATGTGATAGAGCATTTCAACCTCAGACAGCTCTTATTGTAATGTATACATATGGTCCCTTCTGGTGAAAGTGAAAATTGATAATACTTTCTTAGGAAATAATTTGGGAACACATGTGTTTATGTGTGTTTANCAATAGGGGCCAAAATAATTCAATTAAATGTGATAGAGCATTTCAACCTCAGACAGCTCTTATTGTAATGTATACATATGGTCCCTTCTGGTGAAAGTGAAAATTGATAATACTTTCTTAGGAAATAATTTGGGAACACATGTGTTTATGTGTGTTTATATATTTCTTATATGTTTGTTTATATTTTTATTCCTAAAATTTGTATATCTTTATTCCTAGCAATGTCTCTTTCAGAAATCTCTTCTCAGAAAATTGTCCAAAAATCTGGAGAAAATTTATCGCATAATAATGTTCATCATTGTTGAATGGATAAAGAAGATGTGAGATACACACACACAGACACACACACATATATTTACACACACATATACATACAATGGAATATTACTCAGCCATTAAAAAAGAATGAAATTTTGCCATTTGCAACAACATGGATCTGGAGGGTATTATGGTAAGTGAAGTAAGTGAGACAGAGAAAGACAAATATTGTATGCTTTCACTTATATGTAGAACAACAACAACAAAAAATAAACAAATGAACATAACAAAACAGAAATAGAATAGACTCAGATAGAGAATAAGCTAGTGGTCACCAGTGGGGAGAGAGGTGGGATGGAGAGGCAAGACTGGGGAAGGGGATTAAGAAGTACAAACTACTAGGTATAAAATAAGATACAAGAATATAATGTACAGCACAGGGAATATAGTCAATATTTTATAATAACTTTAAATGAGGTATAAGCTATAAAAATATCAAATCACTATGCTGTACACCTAAAACTAATATAACTATACTTCAATAAATAAATAATAACATTCATCGCAGAAATACTCATAATAGGGAAAAACTATAAATAAGGAGAGCTTCCCTCATAGCTCAGTAAAGAATCCACTTGCAATGCAGGAGGTCCAGGTTCGATTCTTGGTTTGGGAAGATTCCCTGGAGAAGGAAATGGCAACACACTCCAGTATTCTTGCCTGGGAAATCCCATTAACAGAGGAGCCTGGCAGTCCAGGGGGTTGCGAAAGACAGACATGACTTAATGACTAAACCATAAATAGGGAAGAGTAGGGGAATCGTTAAGTAAATTATGGTACATTCATAAAATAGAATTTAAATTAAGTAATTTTAAGTGAAAAGTCAAGGTATAAAATTGCNTAAGTGTACAGTTCAGTGGCATTAAGTGCATTCATATTATTGTGAACCATCACAACCATTCATCTCCAGAACTCTTTTTTCACCTTCCCAAACTGCAACCGTGCCCACTAAACAATAACTGTTAATCTCTTCCTCCGTCTTCTGGGCTCCCAGAGCCCTTTGCTCGTTCTCCTATCAAATGACTTTACACAGTGGATTATAACCCAATGGATGCACAGGGTTCTCTCATTTCTCACATTCCTCACAGTGGCACAAGTCAGTGATTATCAAAAGTGTGGGCTTTGGACTCAGGCTGCCTGGGATTCTAATCCTACCTGTCACTTACTAATTTTGTGACCCAGGCATGTGGCTTTATCTCTCTGTGTCTCATTTTCTCATCTGTAAAATGGGGCTAATAATGGTATCCATATACTTCACAGGGCTGTGGAGTATATGGGTGAAGCATTTAGAATCGTCTTGGCAGCTAAGTTCTCTAAAATGTTATGACCTGGTTATTTGAAAAATCCTTGCCTCCAATTCCCAGTGCCTGGTGTGGGCAAAATAAAGATTTGCTGAAAGATGCCTGGCTGGGGTGAAGTACAGCCTGCAGCCATGGAGAAAATAAAATTTCCCTAATTAAACTGGGTAAAGCTGACAATGCAGTGATGCTCGAGCCACATGAGAGAATCAGTGCTCAGAAGATAGCTGATAGAATATACTGACTGAGCAGAGACTGCTCGTATTTTATGAATAGAGCCAGTGACCTTTCTTCCCTTGCTTGTGAAACAGAGGGAGTTCTACCAGCTGGTCCTAAAGACCCTGCGTGCAAATTCACTTCTGTCAATCCAACTCTTTGCAACCCTATGGACTGGAGTGGGTTGCCATCCATTCTTCCAGGGGATCTTCCCAACCCAGGGGCTGAGCCTGTGTCCTCTTATGTCTCCTCCACTGGCAGGCGGGTTTTTACCACTCATGCCACGTGAGAAGCCCCTCAAAGATCCTGGGTTACTTCTAAAACAAGGCAATGATTCCGACCGCAGGATCCTCCTTGGCTTAGCAAAGTCCTGTGCACACCCGTGCTGGCCGGGACAGCTCAGGGCAAACCTCGGTGCCCAGCAGGGGAGAGCAATGAACTCCCCCGGAGGTTCTGTCACAGAGGGCCGCCAGGGGCCTGTCACCCCTAGAGTGAGCCACGCTATACTAAGCAGGTCAGTGACGATGCTATCCCTTAAAACAACGTTGAATACCAGTGGCCCTCAGACTGAACGTGCGCTCAGCTGCTGTTTTGTTTGGCCTACGGGGGGTGTCCTTATGTTCTGAGCTCACTGCCTTTGGTCTGGACAGCACTGTCCACCTGGTGCCCACTTCTGAGTGGAAATACTACAGCTCAGACTCTGCCTTAGAGACCCATCTGTGCCCTCCAGCCCTCCTGGGCTCCTGAGGGGCACTCCTAGCTGCCATCTCCCCCTCCGCAAAGAACTGCATGGCGTTACTTGACAGGGGCCTCCCACCCGGGCTGGGAATATCTGAGGGCAGGGGCCTCCCTATCCTGCTTCTCCAGCCCAGAAGGGTGCTTGCCAACACAGCCCTCAGGAGTGCTTCCTGATGGACTCAATGTATTCTGTGGGAAAACATTCAACATTCCATTTTTATTTTTTGGCCACGCCGCATGGCTTGTAGGATCTTAGTTCCCTGACCAGGGATCAAACCTAGGCCCTATGTAGTCAAAGTGCAGAATCCCAACCACTGGATTGCCAGCGAATTCCCCTAAACTTCCTTGCCTTAAACAACTTCTTGAACATGTCTCTTTGGAAATCAAAAGTACGCTAAACATCCTGGAATTTAATAAGACATTTCAAACACAAAAAATTTTTTTAATGGATTAATTAATAATTATCAGGTTCCTAGGATGTGCTTGGAATTGCTGCTGCGGGACATGCTGCCATAAAATTGAGGCTGCTAGCTTTACCCAGAATAGCCCCAAACTGGAAACAATCCACATGTCCTTTGGTGGGTGAATGGCTAAACTACGGTGCGTCTATCAGTGGAATACTACTCAGCAATAAACGGGTGGGGCTACTGACTCATGCAACACACGGGTGAAGCTCAGAAACATGCCAAGTAGGAGAAGCCAGGCATTAAAGAACACATAACCGTACAATTCCATTCACATTAAATTCTAGAACAGACAAAGCTCAGCTCCAGTGACAGAGAGCAGACGAGGGGTTGCCTGGGACTGAAAATGGGACGGACTGATCACAAAGTGCCAAAATCCAAGAAGGAACTTCTCAGGGTGATGTGCAGTTTCTGTTTCTAGAAGATGGTGGTGGTTACTCAAGAAACATGAGTACAGGAGTAAATCTGCAAATTCATCAAAATTCAGCACGCTGTACAATTAGAGTGAGTGCACTGTAATGTACTGTACTCCAGTGTTCTTGCCTGGAGAATCCCAAGGACGGGGGAGCCTGGTGGGCTGCCGTCTCTGGGGTTGCACAGAGTCAGACACGACTGAAGCGACTTAGCAGCAGCAGTACTTCAATAAAACTGACTTAAAAAGTAAAAATAAATAAGAAAGAAAAAGAAAGGATGGCCAGAAGGCTGGAAAGAAAGAAAGAAAGAGAAGGAGAAAGAAAGGGAGAAGGGAAAAAAGGAAAAAAATCCAAGGTTGCTGAACTTGTTTGAAGATATACATCTCTACACACTGCTGAGTGGACCAGGAAGTTGAAATCTGTTCAAGGGAACTATGTCACGAATCTGGCCATGTATGGAGTTGGATTTAGCAATAGTTCCAACAGTCTTAACCACAAAAGTTAATGTGAAATCTGGCTTGCCCACTGAAACTTTGAGAGTCGTGAATTTCACAGTGTCTTGCCTCATGGCCAAGGTGCTTAAAGTCTTTCGTCGTGACAGACCAGGGACGAGAATGCTCTGAGTTTATGAGAATCAGTTCCAGCTGCACAGAATGCAATAAGGCCCAGGGCACACAGATCTGGGTGTGGGGGTGCACACCCTCAGGTGAGCATGCCTGTGGGTGTGGGGTATGTACATGCACATGTATGAGTGTGTGTGGAGAGCATAAAATTCAATAGAATAATAGAACAGTCCCCACGGTACTCAATATATTTTAAATATACTATCAGTCCTCCCAGGTGGTAAAATTAGTAAAGAATCGCCTGCCAATGAAGGAGATGCAAGAGATGCAGGTTTGATCCCTGGGTCAGGAAGAGCCCCTGGAGGACGAAATGGCAACCCACTCCAGTATCCTTGCCTGGAAACTCCCATGCACAGAGGATCCTGGAGGGCTATAGGCTATGGGGACTATAGAGTTGCAAGAGTTGGACATGGCTGAGCACGTCCACAGATGTAGAAACCGAGGCTTAATGATTTAAGGCCCCTGCCCAAGGTTACACAGCTAGCAGGTAGTGGAACCTGAACTAAAACCAGGCCCCTAGAGAAGATGTGCGATGACAGACGTTTCAATTCTGTAAGATGTTCCAGTGGAACTTGTAATAGTCTGGAACAAAACAGAGGTGTAATCAGTTCAATTGTTTAAAAGTACAGCTTCTCTTTTCGCAGAAGGACCCCACAGCTATATGGCTTTCAGAGCTGGGAAACAGACTTTGTCCTGTGGAAGATCCCAGCTTGGCATTCCTGGTTCCACGTTCTGGGAACAAGGAGGAGGCAGGAAGGAAGGGGCCCTTTCCACCCAATCAGGGGCTTCCGTCACAGCCCCGTGGAGACCATGGTCTCCGTTCTTGCTGAAAAGCCTCACCAGGAAATGGCACTGAGGTCAGGACAGTGGCCCCAGGCTCAGGTAAACACAGGGCGGGGACCCCAAGGAAGCATATTTGACTGACTATTTTTAATAGCACAACAGAAAAAAATGCTTCAGTTACTTCCCAAAGCCGAGTTTCCTATTACGTGAGTTTTAATCAAGATGTGTGTCAATGAAAGAATGCAAGATAATGGCTCTCTCTGCCCTTGCTGCTAGTGCCATTCTTGGGTGGACAAGGCCCCCTGACCAGCCGGCCAAGCCCAGGACTCTGCCCAGAACTTCCCTTCTGCCTGGAGCACCCTCCCTCTCTCCCATCTCCAACCACCCACGCCCCCAGGAGGCCTCCCCCACCCAAGCAGAGCAGCATGCCCCTGCCTCCCGAGAGGGTCTGTTCTCTGCCACAGCCCGTGCTCTAGATGAGACTGTCATCATGTCTAGAGTCCAAAAGCCCACTGCAGCGCACCTGACACTACCTACCTCTGTTCCCCTGTGATCTGTTCTTCCAGCACCAGTGACTTTTCTTGTGGAGCACTTACTCTCCATGATGATATATTTATTTGGTGATTATGTGACAGAAACGCCAAAGGGAAACTTCACCCCTCATCTGTTCACCACTGTGCACCCAGGATCCACCACTGAACAGAGTAGGCGCTCAGGAAATCTAAATCTAGTTTGTGAAGTTGCTTCACTTGGGTCTCACTCTTTGGGACCCCATGGACTGTGGCCCACCGGGCTCCTCTGTCCATGGGGTTCTCCAGACAATACTGGAGTGGGTCACCATGCCCTTCTCCAGGGGGTCCGTTTATTCCCCCCAAAAATTAAAAACAAAACTACCGTATGATCCTGCAATCCTACTCCTGGGTATCTATCCAAAAGAATTTAAAACTGGGATCTTAAAGAGATGTCAGCACTCTCATGTTACTGGAGCATAATCCACAGTAGCTGAGATGTGGAAACAGCCTAAAAGCCCATTGGCAGATGAATGAATAAAGCAAATGCGGTGATATATACACTGGAATAATGCGTGACAAGGGTGAGCCCTGAGAACATTATACCAAGTGAAATAGGCCAGTCACACAAGGACAAATACTGCATTATTTCACTTATATAAGGTGTCTAAAACAGACTTGGAATCATAGCGTGGACTGCTGACTGCCAGGGGCTGGGGTGAGGGGAAACTGCTAAGCAAAGGGCATAAAGCTTCAGTTATTACCTAGCGAAAGTGGAAGTTGCTCAGTCGTGTCCGACTCTATGCAACCCCATGGACTATATACAGTCCATGGAATTCTCCAGGCCAGAATACTGTAGCCTTTCCCTTCTCCAGAGGATCTGCCCAACCTAGGGATCGAACCCAGGTCTCCTGCATTGCAGGCGGATTCTTTACCAGCTGAGCCACAAGGAAAGATGACTACATTCTAGAGAACTGCTGTACAACCCTGTCTGTAGTTAACAATACTGTACACCTAAAAATTTAAGAGGGTAGATCACATGGTAAGTGTTCTTACCACAATAAAATAAATTTGGTTTAATGAAGTGAATTGCTTTAAATACGAAGCATAACAATTTTTAGCAAGTATAAGGGTTTAGTTGCTTAAATAGTGCTGTGAGTGTCTTAAAAAAGGGCTGTTGCTAATTATAGGGAGTACAAATCATCTCAAAATAAACATCAGTTGTCTAAGGGGTCACTCAAGTATTAAATATATATTTTCAAAAATAGTCAGTCCGGTTAACAATAACAGCTACTTCAATGAAACATGTGCAAGGAGTCCTTGTATTGTTTCCAGGACGAGTTTACTTTGCAACTGGAAAAGGCTGTTTCTGAAAATGTTACTGGGGTTGGATGCAGAGTGACTGCTATAAATAAAGAATTGCAATAAATATTTACTGAGCTCTCTCAACATTCCTGCACTGTCAGGAGAGCTTCACATGAATATCATCCCCTGTTATCCTCACAGCAACCCCGTGAAGTGTGTACTATTATTATCCCCCTTTTACAGGGGCTTCTCCGGTAGCTCACATGGTAAAGAATCTGCCTACAGTGCAGGAGACCCTGGTTTGATTCTTGGGTTGGGAAGATCCCCAGAGTAGGGAATGGCAACCCGCTGCAGTATTCTTACCTGAAAAATCCCATGGACCGAGGAGCCTGGCAGGCTATAGTCCATGGGGTCACAAAGACTCGGACACGACTGAGCAACTAACATGTTCACATTTACAGGTGAGGATATAGAGAGTCAGAGAGGTTAAACAGCTTACCTGGGGTCATATAACTATTTCCCAGGGGTGCCAGAATTCAAACCCAGGGATGCAGATTCCAAAGCCTGCAATTTTACCCACTGCACCGTGCATACACCAGGATGATGGGATTAGAGGTGATTTTTATTTTCTTCTTTTTGGTCTTCTAAAAAGTAGTTTTTAAGGGTTTTGTGATGAAAAAATATTTTTGTAATAAGAAAAAAATAAACATGGACAAAATCACTGGTCCATATATGACTGGGCTAGCAATATCATTTAGGAGGGTGTTCCCTTCCCTCTGCACTGGTGTTTACAAAATTAAGGTCTGGATTTCTGGCACTTTCTAGCTTATCACCATCTCAGGAAACGCCTTTGTAAGTACACAACTCGCTGTGAGCAGAGGCTGCCCTGCTTCACTGGGGTGAAGCAGCGGGGAACACACTGGGGTGGGGTGTGCTGCCCTCCCCGCCTCGCTTCTCTTCTCCAGCGGGCTTCCCCCTCCTCCCAGCTGACCAGACACACAGGTAGGCTGGGTGGGTNCGATGAGATGGCTGGATGGCATCACGGACTCAATGGACATGAGTCTGAGTGAACTCTGGGAGCTGGTGGTGGACGGGGAGGCCTGGCGTGCTGGGATTCATGGGTTTGCAAAGAGTCAGACATGACTGAGCGACTGAACTGACTGAACTGAAGGTGACTTAGCATGCATGCAATCCTCTCCTACCAGAGGATGGTGTTGAATCTTAAGGGAATGATGCAAAGCCACAGGGAAAATGAGAATTTATTTATGGCAGAGATGGTTGAATTTAGATGATGATAGCGGCTTCCTAACCTAGTTTTTGAGCCCAGCTCTCCAGTCTTCCTATCCATTCTGTGAACAGCCTGATTTTCTGAAAAGTCCTTTTCTGCTCAAGTTAGTCAGCTTCTTTGGTTTGCTACCAAGGACCATGATTGGTTAATAATCTATCCCCACATTTGGATATTTCCAAACTATGGATGCTTTTACAACCAGTGCCGAAAGAAACTTGCCACACCAATAGCTGTCACCTCCTCCATATGTGAGCACCGTGTAAGTTCAGCCATGCAGACATGTCTCTCTTCCTCCATGGGCCACCTGGGTTGACTGGTTGGCCTCTATGGTAACATGTGTGTTTCAACTTTAATTTGGGTTCCTAGAAGTTATTTTAAAAAACACTTCGTTCCAATGCTTCAGTGAAATAAAAAGTTAGTGGGAACAAAGCTGCTGGATCTAAGTGAGCTAAAGTGAAGCCAGTACTCACCTCTGGAGGAAGAGCTGCATGTCTGTACTCTTTTGTTTTACAGTCATGATGAAAGCTTGGTAAGGATTAAGCAGTGTGGGTAGGTAGAAGTGCTTTGTTTGCCAGTAAGAGGTGTAAAAGAATGGCTTGTCACATGTTAGGCAACACAATCAAAGGTGAAAAAAAAATCACTAAGTGTCTCAGAAAAAAGCAAAGAATTGTCAAAGCTGGGAGAAGTTGGTCTGCTCAGTTTTTTCCTCACATGCACTTGTTGTTATCGTTATTTTACCATTTTTAAGTGTACAGTTCAGTGGCATTAAGTGCATTCATATTATTGTGAACCATCACAACCATTCATCTCCAGAACTCTTTTTTCACCTTCCCAAACTGCAACCATGCCCACTAAACAATAACTGTTAATCTCTTCCTCCGTCTTCTGGGCTCCCAGAGCCCTTTGCTCGTTCTCCTATCAAATGACTTTACACAGTGGATTATAACCCGATGGATGCACAGGGTTCTCTCATTTCTCACATTCCTCACAGTGGCACAAGTCAGTGATTATCAAAAGTGTGGGCTTTGGACTCAGGCTGCCTGGGATTCTAATCCTACCTGTCACTTACTAATTTTGTGACCCAGGCATGTGGCTTTATCTCTCTGTGTCTCATTTTCTCATCTGTAAAATGGGGCTAATAATGGTATCCATATACTTCACAGGGCTGTGGAGTATATGGGTGAAGCATTTAGAATCGTCTTGGCAGCTAAGTTCTCTAAAATGTTATGACCTGGTTATTTGAAAAATCCTTGCCTCCAATTCCCAGTGCCTGGTGTGGGCAAAATAAAGATTTGCTGAAAGATGCCTGGCTGGGGTGAAGTACAGCCTGCAGCCATGGAGAAAATAAAATTTCCCTAATTAAACTGGGTAAAGCTGACAATGCAGTGATGCTCGAGCCACATGAGAGAATCAGTGCTCAGAAGATAGCTGATAGAATATACTGACTGAGCAGAGACTGCTCGTATTTTATGAATAGAGCCAGTGGCCTTTCTTCCCTTGCTTGTGAAACAGAGGGAGTTCTACCAGCTGGTCCTAAAGACCCTGCGTGCAAATTCACTTCTGTCAATCCAACTCTTTGCAACCCTATGGACTGGAGTGGGTTGCCATCCATTCCTCCAGGGGATCTTCCCAACCCAGGGGCTGAGCCTGTGTCCTCTTATGTCTCCTCCACTGGCAGGCGGGTTTTTACCACTCATGCCACGTGAGAAGCCCCTCAAAGATCCTGGGTTACTTCTAANCCTATGTACTATGTTATATTTGCTTTCTAAAATTTTGTCTTAAGACAGTATCTTCCTGAAATATGAAACAGTACATTTTATCAATCATTATTCCTATAACGCTGCCTGAAATGCATTTCAAGGTCATCTACAGTTCTATTTGTCTTGCAAATCAATTCATGAGACACAAAGTGGAATGTGAATCTGATTATCCATATTTTTTTTCCCAAGCTCAAAACTTCCATTGAAATTAACACTGATTTTTGAACTCAAAAGATTCCTTTGTCTTAGATTCAATTATAATATTTGAAAAGGAGGTTGTTTTAGGTAACTTCTAATCCTATGCCTTTCACAACACATAGGTTGTTTTGTGTAAATGTTTCCAACTTGCTCATCTTAGTATTTGTCCTCTGGTCTTGGGTTACAACACACCTCCAATCCAATTATTTGAGCTGTCTCTATCATTTTTGCCTCCATTTCCCCCAAATATTATCTCATTCAACAAGTCACAAAAGTCATCTTGGAAATAATTTTCAGATCTTCTTTTTCACTAATCTCATCACTGCCAACTCCCTAACTTTCATTTTAGTCAAGTTTACCCCTAGTTCCCTTTCTGCCTAATTCACTTCCCACACAAATATGAAATTACTCTCCTCAGAAAAAATCCAAATGCTGTACATCCTTATGTTAAACTCTGGTGGCTTTACATCACTTCTGGCTCTAAATTACCTTCTTATTTTCATCTCTTATTCCTTTCCTAAGACTCCTAGGGCTTCCCCAATAGTTCAGTGGATCAAGAATCCACCTGCCATACTGGAGACACAGATTTGATTCCTAAGTCAGAAAATGGCAACCCATGTTAATATCCTTGCCTAAGAAATCCCATGGACAGAGGAGCCTGGCGGGCTACAGTCCAAAGAGCCACAAAGAGTTGGACATGAGTAAGTGATTAAGCATGTAAGATTCCTTAAACCTGTCCCCTAACACACAAAGACCCACTATGCTTTCCTAAGCCTAAAACACATTTCCACTTATCCATAGCCTCAGGCATATTCTTTTCTGTGCTTTCATTTCAGGCTCTGCAAGGAAAGGCCAAAAATGTCCATGACAAGCTGCTCAATACTGCTAATTATTAGCAAAATGCAAATCAAAATTACAATGGGTGTAGCACCTTACACCTGTCAGAATCAGTTCAGTTCAATTTANGTGGGGGGGTGTCCAGGCTCCTGCTGGGTATTGGGGGAGCTGATATTAAACCTGTCCCTGGACCCAACAAGACTCTCCGAGAAGATGAACTACACCATCTACATCTGCATGCTTGTGCTGTGCTATCGTTTCCAACTCTCTGCAGCCCCATGAACTGCAGCCCGCCAGGCTCCTCTGTCCACGGGATTCTTCAGGCAAGAATACTGGAGTGGATAGCCATTTCCTGCTCCAGGGGAACTTCCCAACCCAGGGATTGAACGCGAGGCTCCTGCGTCCTGTGCACTGGCAGGCGGGTTCTTTACCACTGAGCCATCAGCGGAGCCCCTACATCGGCATATAGCAGTCACCTTTTTGAGGAGGTGTATCCCTCTGTTTTCAGACATTAATGGTCACCTCTTGGAGAATGTAACTGGCTACAAGGACAGCCCCACAGTTATAGAGTTCTCCACCGCCCTGTGCCTGGTCTGGCCACTAAACACACCACTATTTAAATTAAACCAAGGACCGAGCATGTCCTGGGATGGGCTTGGTGTTGTTTATCCCCCAGCTCCTCTCCGCACTCCTCTCCCTTTGGGATTTAGTCTAATACCTTGTGAATTTATTTTTTGTGCCTGTTTCCTCCTAAAATAAACAAGCTAGCCCCAGAGCCTGTCTCTCCTTCCTATGGGGGATGTTGTAAAGATAACGATGAGGCAGACAGTGCTGTGTGACCCCAAAGACCCCAGACATCACGGAATCACAGCACATGGGCGGACAGGAAACAGAGAAATGCTCCACTTGAACTGATGGCTCAGCGAACGAGACTTTTCCTGGTCACGTGGCCAAGTCAAAGGGAAAATTGGGTTTCATATTTCACTTTCCATTCCAGGTAAAAAATTAGGTTAAGAAGCAGATCTGAGCCCTAGGAAAAGACAGCAGTAGTACATGCCATTGGTGGCTCTTTGCTGGAGAGAGATCTTGGTGAAAATCTGTTAAGAAAAATCTACGTGTCTTGGGAGCTTGGTTCAGCTGCTTCAGTGCCTCCTCTCACTTTCTACATCTATCAGATGGCTCAGATGATCAATATGGATTCCTTCACATCGTAAAGACATATACGATGGTTCTGAACATTAAGCTTTTCTGAAACAAAAAGTCAGATTCTCAGGAAAATCAATTTAGTACCTGTATAGAAGGTAGCATCAAGTTCTAGTATCAGCATTAGAATGTAAAACCATCTGGATGGTTACAGGAATATTCAGTGACTAACTCTAGGGGATAAGATGAACAAGTAACATGTTTCATGTTATTATATTCATTTCACTGGACTCATGTGCTGTGGCATTTTGGGGCTGATTTGAAGGTCCTTGCATGTTTCCATAGGGGCAGTTAGTTGCCCTTCAAGAGTAATTTCCTTGTCATTTAATTCCAAACACCTCTATGCTGAAATAAATTGACAGAAGAAAAGTCACAGAATTTGAGACTTTCAAGGAGTCTCAGAAGCCATCAGATTCAACCTTCTAATACTATAATTAATAGAATTCAGGAACTGACTGTCACGCACATGGAAGTCGTCTCTTCCTCATTCTCAAGTGGGCTTTGTGTACCTCAGGTGAGACGGTCTCGTACAATGTCTATAAATCAGGCAGAGGCAGTTTGTACTTGTGCTTGGTTTTCTTGAGGCAAAATGCCAACAGTATACTGACTCCACCCAAGGATGATGAGGCCAAATACTTCCAAGACTTCCAAGACAATGCATCTTGTCATTTTGTGGTTCAGAAGGACAAAGAGACAATGTTTCTTCACGTCATAATTTTCCACAGAGAGATGTTAAACCCGGAGGGTGACAACTTTGGATCAACAAATGACTTGCAAAGTGACCTCCGCCCTCAACCCCTGCCCTGCCCTGTTCCTTTTAAACATTCCCAGCGTTGAATGAGTGTTCTGTGAACATTTGGACAATAGCCAGTCATGAAGATCAGCTCCAGCAATTAAGCTATCAGATAACTCACGCTGAAAGCCAAACCATTATTCGGAGATAGTTATTTCTGGATTTATGTCACAGATAGAAAGACAGATCAAGCCAGTGGGGACCATGTGAATCCATATTAGTAGTAGAGTTAGTGGCTTAGTCATGTCTGACTCTTTGCAACTCCATGGACTGCAGGCCGCCAGGCTCCTCTGTCCATGGAATTCTCTAGGCAAGAATACTGGAGTGGGTTGCCTTTTCCTTATCCAAGGGATTTTCCCAGCCCAGGGATCTAACCTGGGTCTCCTACACTGCAGGCAGATTCTTTACCATCTGAGCCACCAGGAAGAGACACTTATTTTATTAAATCAGAGTTTGTGTATTTAATAGTTACCAATAGTATTTCAAAATTGTCAAATATTTCCAGAAAGGAACTTCTTTGAGAAGATTTGTAAACATAAAATATGCCATCCACCTAGCAGACAATGCAAAGATAAAAACAAAAATTGGTATTGCCCTAAATTGGGGAGGATGTGTGGAAGCAGGCACTATTTTAATTGTTGGCCAGAATGTAAACAGACACACCTTCTAGAGAGGCATTTGGGCATCAGTTAACACAGTAAAAAGACCACAGTTCCTTTTGATTCAGCAATGCCACTGCTACAGTTCCATGATTGTACAGACTGTATATACTTGCACTGTATATGCAAAGCTGTCTGTATTCTGTGGCACTATTTGTGACAGTGAAAGATTAGAAACAGCCTCACTGCCATCAATCCAAAGGACACCAGCTATTAATTCTGGCACAGCTCTATGATGGAATATGCAGGACATAGCTCTAAGGTTCCAACATGGATGTGCTCCAAGATTCACCAAGTAGAAAACTCTTAGTGTGGAGCAGTGAGCAGAGGACCCTCACACTCAGAGGAAGAGGCTGTGGCTCCTCTCTCTAGGAGAGGACCTGGGGATGTGGCTGTGATAGATGTTCTTCACCATTTAACTTTTTGTAACTTGACTTTTTCATCCCAACATGTACACTCATCCACACAGAATGGTGGTACTTCTGAAGAGTGCTTCAGAAAGGCGACATATGGAATAAATGGTCTGACTTGTGCTTTCCATCATGATTTGGATTCAAACAGGATGGTTTTGAGAAAGAGACAAAAAAGAATCCAGGTGAACTGGCATTTTCCACAGGAAACTGTATCATGGCACATGTGGGAAATATCCCCAGATACCAGAAAGGGGATTATGGCCAAAAGAATTGGGAGAGTGGCAAGAGCGGGGGCCCTCACCACAGAGGACGCCCCTGCTGGTCACTCTCTGCGGTAGGGTCCCCAACATCACGCGCGGCTGCATTCTCCTTGTACTCCTTCCCCAGCTCTCCTGTCAAGTCCAAATGTTCCCTTTACCCTTCCTCCCCTTTTCCCGGTCCCTGGAAGCGCAAGGTACTCGTATGCCTAAGTCCCAGGACTCAGCCACCACCCAACTGACCTGGGATCCTAGTGGGTCTTTTGGGGATCACTCCAGTTCCATGAAATGAACAAGACCACCAGTTCTTCAGCACCACTCTACGTCAAATGGCTTGTACATGTTATGTCACCTTATCTTCAAACAACTGGAGTGGGGGGTTTCCTCACTTTATACAAGTATAAACTGAGGCTCAGAGGGTCCCACAGTGCGGTGGGGTGCTGGGATGGGAGCCCAAGTCAGTCTCGTTCAGAGCCCACAGCAATGGAAAACAAAGACTCCCTGAAAGCACCATTATTTTCAGTGTGTTTCCACTACACGCTTCAGAGTTAATGCCCATGGAGCACTTGGGTATTTGCACGATTATTCAGTTCTAACCCTGTGAGGGAAAGCACTTCTTCTCCTATTTTATAGAGCAGGAAAACTACGTCTCACAAAGACAAAATAACTTGCCCAGTTCACCCAGATGGTCAGTGCCAGAGCCAGGGAAATGGAAAAAGTTCCTGGCCAGTGTTTACTGCTTTTCCGCTCAGAATCCTGCATTTACAATCCACCTCTCCTACTCTCCAGCCCCCATAGGGACACAGTGACAGGGGAGAGATCTTTTGCACACATAACATTAGGGATGAAGCCTGTATAACAAGAATGTCCCCATTATAGCAGTGATGTTACTGAATATTTGAAAATACAAATGAGAATCTTTAAAAATCTGTTTTTTTCTAGATAGGCAGATGACAACACCCTAATGGCAGAAATTGAAAATCAGCTAAAGAGCCTCTTGATGAAGATGAAAGAGAGGAGTGAAAAAGCTGACTTAAAACTCAACATTCAAAAAACTAAGATCATGGCATCTGGCCCCATCACTTCATGGCAAATAAAGGGGGAAAAAATGGTAACAGTGAGAGACTTTATTTTCTTGGGCTCCAAAATCACTGCAGACAGTAACTGCAGCCATGAAATTAAAAGACGCTTGCTCCTTGGAAGAAAACCTATGACAAACCTAGCTAGCATATTAAAAAGCAGAGACAAAAAATAAATAAAAAGCAGAGACATCACTTTGCTGACAAAGGTCTGTCTAGTCAAAGCTATTGTTTTTCCAGTAGTTATGTACAGATGTTGAGAGTTGGACCATAAAGAAGGCTGAGTGCTGAAGAACTGATGCTTTTCAACTGTTGGAGAAGACTCTTGAGAGTCCCTTGGGTAGCAAGGAGATCAAACCAGTCAGTCGTAGAGGAAATGTTCACTGGAAGGACTGATGCTAAAGCTGCAGCTCCAATACTTTGGCCACCTGATGTGAAGAGCTGACTCATTGGAAAAGATCCTGATGCTGGGAAAGANTTGAGAGTCCCTTGGGTAGCAAGGAGATCAAACCAGTCAGTCGTAGAGGAAATGTTCACTGGAAGGACTGATGCTAAAGCTGCAGCTCCAATACTTTGGCCACCTGATGTGAAGAGCTGACTCATTGGAAAAGATCCTGATGCTGGGAAAGAGTGAGGGCAAGAGGAGATGGGGGTGACAGAGGATGAAATGGTTGGATGGCATCACTGATTCAACAGACATGAGTTTGAGCAAACTCTGGGAGATGGTGAAGGACAGGGAAGCCTGGTGTGCTGCAGTCTGTGGGGTAGCAAAGAGTCAGACACGACTAAGTGACCGAACAACAACAACAAATTTTCCTCTGGAGGTTCTTAAAAATCTTAACTTCCATAGAAGTCTAGAATAGTTTGGGGGTGCTCCTACGTGGAGTAAAGGAATAGGCAGAGGACAGCAGCATTAGGCCAAGAGTCCCTATCGGATGCTCATGAGCCTAGAGTCTCCCAGTTACCTGGTGATCACTGTGAAGTGAAGCTGCCTCTGCCCCCTGTCTAAGTCCTCACCTGGGAGGACACTGGTTGGTCACAGAGCCTTGCCCAGTGCTGTGCCCACCTAGAGGCCACCCCGTACCATTTACATCCTCTGCCCTGTCCTTTCACACTGGCGACAGATGCTCAGATGCTCACAGACTGGCACAGGTCCACATTGGTAGGTTTTCCAAGCTTGTGACTATTCACTCGGTTTGGGGGTGACACAGCACATAGGAGGGGCTTCTCGGGTGGCTGAGTGGTACAGAATCTGCCTTCAAGGCAGTAGACTCACGGATTTGATCCTCGGGTCGGGAGGATCCCCTGGAGAAGGAAATGGCAACCCACTCCAGTATTCTTGCCTGGGAAATCCCATGGACAGNAGCACATAGGAGGGGCTTCTCGGGTGGCTGAGTGGTACAGAATCTGCCTTCAAGGCAGTAGACTCACGGATTTGATCCTCGGGTCGGGAGGATCCCCTGGAGAAGGAAATGGCAACCCACTCCAGTATTCTTGCCTGGGAAATCCCATGGACAGAGGAGCCTGGCGGGCTACAGTCCAAGGGGTAGCAGTCGGACACAGCTAACCGATCAGCAAAGCCTATAGGAGGGGGAAGGCTCAGTGATACCCCAGATTCCTCAAAATGGGGACCTCCTATACCAGAAAGCCTGAACATGCAGGTTTTTTGGGTCCCACACCAGATGCCCCCAATTGTAGTTGAGGCTGGGAAATAGTCTTTTAACAAGTTCCCTGGAGCCTGAGAATCACAGCTCTAGGCTTCAGTGCATAATATACAGGGCAGAAGGGGAGCAGAGGGGAGAGGGCACCTGAGAACGGGTATGAGAGAAGAAATGAAAGGGCCAGCCTGGCATTGAGAGAAGAGAAAACCAACCAAACAAAGCCACAGAAACCGAGTGGCAGAGCCAGGCTGGACAACGAGAACCACTGGCTGTTCACAGATTCTTCTGGGCACTCAAAAGAAGGCTGAAAAAGATAATCCTTCTGTTTTTCTCAAAATAAAATCTACACGCTTCCCTAAGGCCAGCAGCTTCTACCAGCAGGCACTGCTTATCGCCTCCAGGCCACTCCCTAGCCTCCAGCCTTCCCCGACCTGCCGGCTCCGTTTGGACTTTGCCTGCAATGCCCTTCTCCCAACTCTCTGCGGGCTAGTCCCTCCATTCTGTAGGCCTGAGGCAAAATGCTCCCTCCTCAGAGAGACCCCTCCTCACTACCCATCTAACGTTGGACCGCCTCCGCTGTGGGACTCTGCGATTGTTTCCTTCAAGTCTTCATGTCACCTCTATTTCCTCTGCATTTTATCTGCCATCCATCTACGCCAATCCCCCTCTACCCTCTGTGCTTCAGGAAGCAGCAGTAGGTTCTACCTTGGTGCTGATAAGACTAAGTCACCTGACACATGGTACGCGGGGACACGGTGGACCAAGAGGACCTAGCAGAGCATGGTGCAGGGTGGACATTCCACATAAGGAAGCCTCTTCCCCTTCCCACTGTTCCTTGGATGAGAACACAGGTCAGTGTGTACTGCATTTCCTAAAGGCCACGATCAAAAACCACTAAAGGGAAAAAACCCAGGAGATTTGCTGTGTGCAGGGGAAAGTGCCAATTATATGGAAATGTACNATGTGCAGGTAGATCTGTGAGGAAGTGCATTCAGCCCAGGGAACCTTTCCAAGCACTGGTTGGAGAGGACTGATTTTCTGTTTTTAAAGAAAAGTCTATATCTTTGAATCTTATGTCCATTAACTTCAGGTTACGTACTTGACTTTCTTTTAAGGTAGTGAATAGTCTGCAGTTATCATATGTATACCAAGGTTTTGTTTGCAACATGCTAGGGAGAGTATAGGACTATCAGTTACAGAAAAATTACTTTAATTTTGTTATATTCGTTGTGTACATGGTTTGCAAAGAGCAAAAAGCATAACTTTGTGATCATATAAGTAAATAGAATTTATTAAGACTGAAGGCTCCAAAAGAACAGGGGTTACACTTACACGAGCTCTTGGTGTTTTGAAATGTAAGCTAAATCAGGCTAGTAGCTGATTAACTATCTTTACTGGATTGATAATTGACCATTTTTGCTGAGTTGACAAGAAATATAAATCTGCAACTCAAAGGGGCTTCCAATATTCTGTTAAAATATTTTTGAAATGTAAAATAAATCCCAATGTTAAGAAGATAAATAGGTTTCTTGTTGGGGATACAGTTTGGTAGAGAATCGGTGTCTCTAGAGCTTTGGATGCCTTATTGAGATTTTAGCTTCTTTTCTCCTTTCCCTATCAAGCAAGTAACCACTGTAGTGAAGATGTGGGGCAGGAAAGAGGAATGAGCCACAAATCTTTGTGGACTTTTATTTTTTCTCAATTTTTAAGCTCTTGGGAGAAACTAGACAATTTTATGATGAAGCTAAATCTTCCTTGGTATCATAGGCATGAATTTCTGGACAGACAGGGAGGATTGGCTGGACTGTGAATAAGAAGAGACAGACAGAGGAACCAGGAAAGCCACATCTTGTTCTTTAGCAGTTCTGCTGCAGAACTGGCTGGCAGGCAGGCAGGCAAGATAGATAGGCAGGTAGGTAGATAAATAGCTAGATAGCTAGAGACCTGGCTGTGTTATCCGTTGGGTACACATGATCCCTGGAAGGTAAGTGAAAGGATCCTGTCAGGCAAGCATGCACAGGAAGCAGTAAGGAAGCAGCTGAATTCTAAGAGCCTGTGAATCCTCTACAACGGTCATCCCCAAAGCAAACCACAGGAACCAAAGACTGGGGTCAACATCTAGGATGAGTCGCATGTCTCACGTTACCTAGGACTGCCCCACTTGTAGCGGGGAGTGTTCTCAGTCTCAGACAAACCAAGACATTTGTCATCTTCCTTTTTCATTCCTGCCCCAACCTCAAACACAGGTTTTAAGTATATGGAACTAGGGAACAAGTCTAAGATGAGTATTTCAGAAAGGACTGAGATTTTCACCTGACCTAAAGAATGTTCAGATCAGAAACTGAGATTATGAAATCAAAAGGAATTATGGAAAATATTCTATTTTTTATACACCAGAGCTTGTGTACTAAATGATACCTAAAATCATTGAATAGTATAAGGAAAGAGTGTAAGCAGTTTTCCAATATCACTAGCCTTAAATTCTATACTGAGCAAAAACATTGTGTGGAGCGACGAAAGAAATATGTCATAATTACAAAATTCAGAAACTCTCATAGCATTCCTGAAAAAGGTACTTGAAGAACTACTAGCTGATACAGAAATGAATCAATAGCAAAACTCAAGAATTAGAAAATTGTGTAATAAAAATCACATGAAAGCCTGTAGAGTAAAATTATGTCTAAATAATGTTTGTAAATATGAAGTACAAGTAAATGCAAAAAAGGTGGAAATTTTCTGAAAAAAATTGACAGAAGAATGACAGTTAAAAGATAACTATTTGAGTCATTTGGGCCTATACATATTGTACCTTCATATACAAATTGTACCTTCGAAGATGGGGAAATAAGATTATTTTTTTAAAAGTTGTATTGAAGTATGATTTATAATTATTAATTTCTACTGTAGAACAAATTGATTCAGTTATACATGTATATGTATATTCTTTTACATTATGTTTTATCATAGTATACTGATTATTGTTCTCTGTGCTATATATAGTAGTATCTTGCTGTTTATCCATTCCCTATATAATAATTTACATTTTCTAACCCCTGCCTCCTACTCCATCATTCCTCTAACCCCTTCCCCTCGGCAAACAGAAGCCTCTATGTCCATGAGTCTGTCTCTGTTTCACAGATATGTTCATTTGTGTCATATTTTAGATTCCATATATAACTGATATCATATGGTATTTGTCTTTATCTTTCTGATTTATTTCACTTTAGTCTGATAATCTCTAGTTGCACCCATGTTGCTGCAAAAGGTATTATTCCATCCTTTTGATGGCTGAGTAGTATTCCATTATATTTATGTAATACATCTTCACCCATTCTTCTGTTGGTGAACATTTAGGTTGTTTCCATGTCTTGGCAATTGTGAATAGTGCTGCTATGAACATAGGGGTGAATGTATCTTTTTGGATTAGAGTTTCCTCTGGAGATAAGCCCAGGAGTGGGATTGCTGGATCATATGGTAATTCTATATTTGGCTTTCTGAGAAGCCTTCATACTGTTTTCCAAGTGTCTGTGCCAACTTACATTGGGGAAGTAAGGTTAAAAGCATTCTCAGTTTTTTTAATTTACCAAAAATGTCAAAAGATTTGTTAAGAGATTTGATTTTATAATTATAAATATATGGTAAAATAATTGTCCAGAAAACATACATATATTATTTTAGATGAAAGAAAAATAAAATGCAAAAAGAAATAGGAACGTAGTATAAATGAGCTTAGTTGGCTCAGGTGAAGAATCTTCGCGCAATGTAGAAGACCTGGGTTTGATCCCTGGGTTGGGAAGATCCCCTGGAAGAGGGCATGGCAACCCATTCCAGAAACCATAAATAGATTATTTTAAATGAAAGAAAAATAAAAGGCAAAAAGAAATAGGAAGATAGTATAAATAGGATACACAAAACAATTCCTAAAGTAGGTCCGGTCATATTGCATATGATAATGGAGGTTAATCAGTTAAACTCCTTAAATTACAAAACTCTCCATTTGCTTTGAAAAATAAAAAAACTTATTATTATTTTTTACTTTATTTTGCTTTACAATACTCTATTGAACATATGCTGTTATAAGAGAAATACCTAAGTTCAGATGTATCTTTGGGCTATTCGTTATTGCTGAATCTTGAAACCCTACTGTAGTATCACTAAACTGATTATTTTAAAAGACACAGACACACAAGGATACTAAAAGTAGGAGTAGAGACAACAGCGACAAGGTTTTGAAGCCTGGGAAACACATGAATGAGAGGCCGTGGCCTGATCTACACCACAGAGTCTTCAAAAGACCCAAGAATCAATGTCCACAGGTACCGCAGTGAGGCTGAGGCTGATAAAAGAGCTGTTGGATGAGAGCTATCTGAAAAGCAGTTGTCTGATTCTGTCTCCTTTCCCACTCTTTCCCCTAACTGCCCCTCCTTCACCCTATTCACTGTCTCAAACTCCATGGAAAATTGACAGACAGGATCTCTGGACTGAGAGATACAAGGGAAAGTTGAGGGCAAGCGTGATATGACAAAAACAAAATCCATGGGCATCAAGGTGCACATGCCAACTACATAATGAGACTTCCTCTTCAGGCACCTTTGCCTTCTTACAGCCCTTCTACAGCCAGGACTTAACTTCTGGGTAGGGCCTTAGAGAGTTTTTCAGTGGGAATGTGTACAGCCCCAAAGAAGGGGACTAAAGGCACTGATGCAGAGACAACACACGGCCCAGTCAAATCCCCTTACTGTCAGTCTCAAGAGCGAAGGTCCCATCACAAGCGCAGGGCTTCTAATCAACTTTCAGGCCCTTCAGTCCTAAATACAATAAAGAAACCAGGATTAGCAAGCATTTTAGGAAAACCTCTAATACGAAAGGAAAGGGATCAAAACAAACAGAAAAAGAAAACAATTTGGAGGGAAAGAAAATTGTGAAAAGTGAAGGAATAAAGAATATCATAATCAGAGAGAAGTACTGAATCTCAAACTCAAGTATATGAGATTATTCAAAAGTGGCAAATCATATATATATAATTACATCTAATTTTAATATCTAATGAAGGTTAAAAACAGTCATTATTAATGCTATAAAAGGTGTGATGTACTTTCCCAAACCTGGTAGGAAAGAAACCTGGAATAGTAAACCGAGATACATGAACATTTATCTGCATTTTTGCCTAGAAAACCCAGTTCTAGAAAATGATCTTGTGTAAATTATTATACATGCACAAATAGATATATAAGGACAGTCAATCTGAAAGTATTCAGAATAGCAGAAAGTGAGAAAAATTCCTTATGTGCATGGAAAAGTGGATGGTTTGCATATAAAGTGACAAATTGTTTTAATTATTAGGAATCACTTGGACTGCAACGAGATCCAACCAGTCCATTCTGAAGGAGATCAACCCTGGGATTTCTTTGGAAGGAATGATGCTAAAGCTGAAACTCCAGTACTTTGGCCACCTCATGCGAAGAGTTGACTCGTTGGAAAAGACTCTGATGCTGGGAGGGATTGGGGGCAGGAGGAGAAGGGGACGACCGAGGATGAGATGGCTGGATGGCATCACGGACTCAATGGACGTGAGACTGAATGAACTCTGAGAGATGGTGATGAACAGGGAGGCCTGGCGTGCTGCAATTCATGGGGTCGCAAAGAGTCGGACACGACTGAGTGACTGAAGTGAACTGAACTGTACCCAAAGTGGTACCCTCCCCCAGTGCTGTCTTCCCAGTGTGTGTGAGACAGACAGACAGACAGACAGACTGGCAGGGATGTTTCCCAGTTTATGTTATTGCCCTCTATTGTCAACAGCGCATCTGAGGGTTGACTGGGCTTGGCTGTGTGGGTCTCGATTGGGATTTGTCATGAGGTGAAAGTCAGACAGCACCTGGGGCTGAAGATCAGAAGGCTTAGCTGGGCCAGCTGGAGGCAGACTGAGACTCTTGGCCACCCCATGTGACAAGCTTGGGTTTCCCACACAGTGTGGTGGTCTCAAGGCAGTTGGATTTCTTAGATAGTGGTTAACTTCTCCAGAACACACAAGCCAAGAGCTCTAGGTGGGAACTTCAGGGCTTCTTATGACTCGGGAGGTCATAAAGCATCATTTCTGCTGAATTCTACTGATCACAAAGTGAGCCAGAGGCCATTCCAGATTCAAGGGCATGAATACTGGAAGGCATGGGTTGGCAGCAGTGGGAGCAAAAGGCATCTTTTGAGACCAGTTACCACATTTGCTGTAAAACTGTGGTCTTAACCTCTGTATGCCTCAGTCTTCTCTCCTATGGAAGGGGATAACAGTTCCTATCTCACAGAACTTTTGTGAGGAGCAAATGAGTTAAAAAAGTATGGAAAACACTTAACAATGCACCATGTGCCAGCTATTATCACTACTCACAAGAGTAAGGAGCAAATATTTTCTCTGATTAATCTCTGTGTCCCAAGGTCTACGAAATATTTTATGATCATGGGTTGCTCTCTGTGTGAAGAGAAGTACCCAATCTCTACTAAAAAAAAAAAGTTGTTTTTCATTTAAACATCTAGGTAGGTTTAAAGTTTGGATAGAAGTAGCCCTTTCTCATGATCAAGTATGCATTTAAAATATCGACAAAAAGTAAAAATATCTTGCCAGGCGTGATGAGTGTTGTTCTGAATCATGGTGATGACGTGCTCACTGTGGGGGCAGAGGCAGCCACACGCGTAGTGTGGAATTTCCCGTGGCACCGGCGGAAACGGGGCCCCAAATGTGTTTGTCAGCAAACTTCCCCCAAACAAAAAGAAATCAGGATTTCCTGCTGGAGGCCTAAGAAGCAAGTGATGTCCAGGACCTCACAACCCAACCTCAGACTGGCCTCAGCTCTGGCCAGAAAACAGGATCTGCCAACAAATCATTAGCGGTCAGCCCCAGGCCCTGGGGATGCATACTTTTCAATTATTGTCAAATTCCAACAAAGCTCAGAGACAAGTCATTGAGCTCAATCTCCAAATATGAAAATGGCTTCATGATCTGAGCCTATGGGCATACACGTTCTACTCTACAGAATTCTCTTCCATGTCATCCTCTACCACATACCCCTCAGTGTTCCCATTCGGCCTCCAGGATAAACCCAGTCACCAGACACACACACTCCACCATATGCACAACTCACATTACTTTAAAGGGCCCTGAGCTCAGACATCTTCCGTTCTTACAACGTCTTCCCACCGTCTGGAAGGGAATAACAATAGTCAGGGCAGACAGGTTATCTGTTCATTGACTGTGCACCAGACAGGTACTGTGGTAAGAGCGACACATCACCTCACTTTATCCTCATCTCATCCTGAAAGGCCCTGATTTTGCTGGTTGGTGAACTCACGTGGAGGCCATATGATCAAGAAGAGCTACTTCATAAGGTCAGACATACGGATCAATGAAATAGAATTGAGAGTCCAGAAATAAACCTCCACATTTATAGCCAACAGATTTTCAATAAGGATGCCAAGACAATTCAATGGGGGAAAGTATTGTCTTTTCAACAAATGGTGCCAGGACAACTAGATACATACATGCAAGAAAATCAAGCTTGACCCCAACCTCACACCATACACAAAAGTTAACTTAAAATGGAAAAGTGACTTATTGTAAGTGCTAAAATTATAAGCCTCTTAGAAAAATACAGGAGTAAGTTTTCATGAGTTTGGGTTAGAGCAAAGGCACAAGCAGTAAAAATTTAAATAGGTAAATTAGACTTCATTAGAATTACAAACTTGAATTCCTCAGACTATACCATAAACAAACTGAAAAGCTAATCCAGAAAATGAGACAAAATGTTTGCAAATCATACGTTTGACTAGTACATAGGCCATACAGTAGTGTTAGTCACTCAGTGGTGTCCAACTCTGTGACCCCATGGACTACAGCCTGCTCCTCTGTCCATGGAATTCTCCAGGCAAGAATACTGGAGTGGGTTGCCAACCCTTCTCCAGGGCATCTTTCCTACCCAGGGATCGAACCTGGGTCTCCCACATTGCAGGCAGAGTCTTTACCACTGTGCCACCTAAAACTCAGCAATTAAAAGACAAATAATCCAGTTAAAAAATGGGCAATGGCTCTGAACATACATTTCCCCAGAGAAGATACAGAAGTGGCTAACAAAGTACATGAAAAGATGCTCAACATAATTAACCATTAGAGAAACGCAAATTTAAACACAGTGAAATACCACTTCATACCTACAAGGAGGGCCCTAAGCAAAACGATAGTGTTGATAAGGATGTGGAGAAATTGGAACCTTCATACACTACTGGTGGAAACAGAAAATGATTCAGTCACTTTGGAAAACAATCTGGCAGTTTTTCAAAACATTAACTACTGAGTTACCATATGATTAGGCAATTCTGCTTCTAAGTTTATACCCAAGGGAATGAGGGTGCTCGGGGCTGGTGCACCGGGATGACCCAAAGGGATGAGATGGGGAGGGAGGTGGGAGGGGCGTTCAGGATGGGGAACACATGTACACCCGTGGCAGATTCATGTCAATGTGTGGCAAAACCAATACAATATTGTAAAGTAATTAGCCTCCAACTAAAATAAATAAATTTATATTAAAAAAGATATAAGAACATAAAATAAAGAATGTATATTTTCACAAACACTCATACATGAATGATCATAGCAGCATTTTTAAAAATAGCCCCAAATGTGGAGAAAAACCCAAATATCCATCAACTCCTGAATGATAAACTGTGGTACAGCTATACAGTGGAACACTGTTTAACCATAAAAAGGAATGAGGCACTGTTCAACACAGATGAACCTTGAAAACATTATGCTATGTGAACAAAGCCAGACACAAAGGCCATATGCTGTATGATTCCATTTATATGAAATGTTCAGAGGATGCAAATCCGGAGACAGAAAGTAGACTAGTGGTTGCCAGGGTCTGCGGGGAGAAAAATGGACAATGATTGCTAACAAAGTCAAGGTTTCTTTTTGGGATGATGAAAATGTCCTACAATTCACTATAATGATAGTTGTACAACTCAGTAAATATACCACACACACAGACACATAAAACCCACTGCATTGTTTAAAGAGAGAGATGGAGAGAATGCAAAACTTTTTTTTAATGGGGAAGAAGAGCCTTTTCCCTTCGCAGCTTCGCTGACAAGCTACTCCCCATTCTTGATCAGAATTCCTGTAATGCACAGGGTTAGAGCAGCTTGTACACAAGTCCATTTATTGCAGCCAAGTGTGAGTACACGGACTGGAGCATGTGTCTCATTTATTTTGAACCTTGGCGCCCAGGACAGTGCTTGGCACTCGGTAGGAATCAATATAAATGTGTGTTGAATGAACAGTCTGTGTGTACTGTGTGTGTGTGTGCATGCTCAGTTGGTCAGCTGTGTCTGATTCTTTGTGACTGCAGCCCCCCAGGCTCCTCTGTCCATGGGATTTCCCAGGCAAGAATACTGGAGTGGGTTGACATTTCCTTCTCCAGGGGATCTTCCCTGACCCAGGAATAGAACCCATGTCTCTTGCGTCTCCTGCACAGGCAGGCAGATTCTTCACCACTGCACCATCTGATCTCTAGCATGCCCCTTATATTACTCATTCATTTTTATACCATCACTTCTAAAATAAAGGAGTGCCAAAAAGATCACACATACAGTACCTGTTCATTATTTTAAAATTCTTTTTCCAGTAAATATTTTTTTAAACCAGATGATCAATTAATGTTGTCCCTTTTCTACTTTCAGAGATATGATTTCAAATTTTAAAAGCTAATTATCAATAAAATGATTGAGATACATGGGGAAAAGGTAGAAACAGTACAAAATAGTATATTCAGTCCCTGAACAAACTCTGCATTTCAAATAACTTGACAAAAATTACCCCTACTCTGAGACAAAAGACTTTAAGAGGCAAGAAACCAATATCAACCAACACAAAAGGCTGATTAAATGCAGCCTTTGAAAACTATTTGGCCTTCAACAACAATACACTGAGATGATGAAATAATATCAGCTAACATTTATTAAGGAGAAGGCAACGGCACCCCACTCCAGTACTCTTGCCTGGAAAATTCCATGGATGGAGGCACCTGGTGGGCTGCAGTCCACGGGGTCACGAAGTCGACACGACTGAGCGACTTCCCTTTCACTTTCATGCGTTGGAGAAGGCAATGGCAACCCGCTCCAGTGTTCTTGCCTGGAGAATCCTAATGATGGGAGCCTGGTGGGCTGCCATCTATGGCATTGCACAGAGTCAGACACAACTGAAGTGACTTAGCAGCAGCAGCATTTATTAAGCACTTACTATGTACTAGACTGGGTATTATTTTCTGCTTTCCAGGTTTTAACTCAGTTACACCAGCATAGCACAATAGTAGGTACTATTATTACCCTCATTTCCCAGAGTGACTCACAGCTTTCCCATGGCTGCATGGCTGGTAAATGGCTGAGCTAAACTGGAACCCAGAAGTCTCCTGCCTATGCACTTCCTGCTAAAGGACATGGGGTATCCTACAGGGACTTCAATCCTTTGAGTGGACGTAGGAAAGCAATTTGTTTGATTCTGGGTTTACAGACTGAGTAATGTAGGTTGTAAACAAAACTTCAGGAAAAAACATGAATATGCAGGAATTGAAATACATGTGTGAATATCTGATGCTTGAAAGTCTAGTTTTTTCCCGTTTTATATCTCCTTTATACAACAGGTGGAAAATATCTGAATGGACAACATGGTCAGCCAAAACCTGCAGAACCTTGACCTGCCCCACTGTGCAAGGCTGGCACCTTCTGAACTTTCAGCCACTGGGCCTCCCAACCTTCTGAGGCTGTCCCCCCCCCCCCCACCTCATCCCATTCTGTTGAGCTCAATGCCTTATCTGTTTCCTTCCGGGCACCCACCACTATTTATAATGACTTTGTTTACTTGCTCTTCTTGTCTTACTCTCCCATCAGAATGTAAATTCCGTAAGAGCAGAGACCATGACCATCTTCGGTGGGGTTTTTGTTTGCCAGTAGTTTGTTGAACGAATAATAACTGTCTATGTAGGTGACACCTTTCTTTAAGAACAATTCAGGAACCTCAGTGACCTGCTGGATGACCACACTAGGCTGAAGCGACTCCAGGACAGGGGTGGTACTGGCACCTTGTTCCTCTTTATGCTGCCAGTTCCCAGCTCAGTACCAGGCACAGAGGAGCTCACTGCATCTTGACTGAACTTGTTCATTAATGAAACACTGTCAATGTAGAGGGTGGTCTCTGTTTGGAGTACCTCAAGGCTCCACCTTGAGTCCTAACCACTCAGCTTCTGGATCCAAGGGTGAAGGTATAAGGGCATGCTGATGAAGTCTGCGGATGCCCTAAAGCTGGGAGGAGCCCAGGGAACAGGGAGAGGAGCTAACAGAGCTTGAATAGTCATAAAGCCAAAACCCCAGAAACACAACAAAAAAAATCAAGAAACCTTATACCAGGGTGGGAGGAGAGGGAATTAGATAAAGGCAGTCAAAAGGTAAAAACTTCCAGTCAGTTCAGTCGCTCAGTCATGTCCGATTCTTTGCAACGCTATGGACTCCAGCACGCCAGGCCTCCCTGTCCATCACCAACTCCTGGAGTCTTCTCAAATTCGTGTCCATTGAGTTGGTAATGCCATCCAACCATTTCATCCTCTGTCATCCCCTTCTCCTCCCACCTTCAATCTTTCCCAGTGTCAGGGTCTTTTCAAGTGAGTCCGTTCTTTGCATCAGGTGGCCCAAGGAGTTTCAGCTTAAGCATCAGTCCTTCCAATGAATATTCAGGACTGATTTCCTTTAGGATGGACTGGTTGGATCTCCTTGCTGTCCAAGGGACTCTCAAGAGTCTTCTCCAACACCACAGTTCAAAAGCATCAATTCTTCTGCACTCAGCTTTCTTTATAGTCCAATTCTCACATCCATACATGACCACTGGAAAAACTTCAAGTGTAAGATAAATAACTACGAGGGAGGGATTAATGTACAACCCAGTAGAGATAATTAACTTTGCCATGTGCTATAAATGAAAGTTAAGAGTTATCACAAGGAAAAAAATTTTCTATTTCTTTAATGTATCTATATAAGATGATGCATGCTCAATAAATCTGTTGTGGTAACCATTTCATGACATACGTAAGTAAAATCATTATGTGGTACTCTTCAAGCTTATATAATGACATATGCCAATTCTATCTCAACAAAACTGGGGTAAAAAAAAAAATCCTGTAAGAACTACAGGTCGGGAAGGTGGGGACACAAGCCGCACCTATAATGATGGTCACATGTCCAGTGAGCTCAGGTGACCACGTCTGTGATGCTGGGATGGTCCTGAGCTGTGTCTATATTGTGTGGCCAACAGAACGAAGGAGAAGGGTGCTCCCTTGCCTCCTTCTTTATTATTATTTCTTCTGTTATTTATAACATTATACAAGTAAGGCCTGAACTTCTAGGGGGTATTTGGCAGGTATTAGTAGGCACCCTCAGAAACTCTCCATGAAGTTCGGCCTTGGGTTGTGCGGTCTACTTGAAGGACAGGCTGCACCTGCTGCCTCTGTCCCACCCTGGGAGCCGCTGGCCTCCTCAGCCTCCAGCTCTCAGCTCTGCAGGTGCTTCTTAGAACGAACGTCGCTCGCTCAGGCCTGGCTAACATCTCGCTCCAGGTCCCATCCCTCTTTTAAGGGAAAAGACTCATTCCTCTGTGTACGTGTGTGTTTTCTGCTCTCATGCTCCCTGTTCCCAAAGCAGAGAGACCAGAAGTCATTCTTAGGATATCTCCAAACGTTCTCTCTCCTGTCTAGGGGAGCCTTCAGAATCTGGTCTTTTTCTTTCAAGTTCAAAAAATGTGTCAAGTAGGTGTGTTTGCACTTCCCTGATCACAGTTTGTTTTCATCATCACTATTTTTCAGCACCTTTAATAATTACCGGTTGGATTTCCATGCCCTGTATCACATCCTGTCAATTCTTTTGTGCTATTATGTTTGGGTACCTCCGCTGTGTTGGCAGCCTCACGTGTACCCGTTAGTATTCAGAGGCCCTTTTTTAATTCTTGAAGGCTTTCCTTACTATACTGCCAAAATCAGGAAGACATAAGGATGTCTATATGTAAACATTAAGACATTAATCAACGATTGTGAAGCTAATGTTGTTCCCTGTTATGTTATTTGAAGCATGGTTAGATCTCTTCTGTTTCATGCGTCATCACTGCTGATTGCTTTTACTAGCGGGACATTTTCTGCCCTTCTAATTTTCACTGTCTTCTCATTTCTATTCACTGACTTATAAAGAGAAAGGCTTATAGAGAGAAGGGATTAAGCATTAGAAGAAGAGGCCCTCAGACTTTCATTTGACAAGCCGCTGGTTCTACATCCTAGGTCCGACCTGCTGGTAGATCTGTTTTCTGCTAGAAAATTCAGATCAAGAGTTTTTTTTTTCCTTTCTTCTTCTAGAGTTATTTACATTTTTTATAAAGGGAAAATTGTACTATTTTTGTTATCAAAGTCAAAGTCTGTTGAAGGCTATACAAAACCTCACACTCTCAGAAACTACACTTACTCGCTGCTGACATAGCACCTTCCAAATACTTAGGTGTAAACAGATGAACAAGTATACCAGCTGCCACTTTAGAATTTTCCCAGTCTTCTCCTCATCAGACAGGGACATCATGATTAGAGCCAGAACCCAGAGGTCTGTACAATGCAGTTGGGAACACACTTGTGTTCACGCTGGGTCCAAAAATAAATCCTAGATGATTTTTAGGTTTGGCACGACACAGACAGTATTTAAGGAAGCAAACAGTTCAGGAGCTGGAATAGCAAGAGATTGGGAATGAAAATAAGGATATGTGGATAAACGCTCTTTTCTCATCACATAGAATCAAAAATCTGGGTGCCGTCTTCAGGGCAATGGATATTCTCAGGAGTGAACCTGGTCAGATTTCACCCACCCACTTCAAGAAAAGAATTTAGAAAAATTAAGAATTTTAGAAAAACTAGAAATTTTAGGTAGCTTTTACTTCTGTAGAATCAAATTATTATTAGATACACATCAGAATATTTTTGAAATTTATTTTTTTATTGAAGGATAATTGCTTTACAGAATTTTATTGTTTTCTGTCAAACCTCAACATGAATCAGCCATATGTATACATATATCCCCTCCGTTTTGAAACTCCCTCCCATCTCCCGCCCCATCCCACCTTGCTAGATTGATACAGAGCACCTGTTGCAGTTTCCTGAGTCATACAGCAAATTCTCATTGGCTATCTATTTTACTTATGGTAATGTAGGTTTCCATGTTACTCTCTCCATACATTTCACCCTCCCCTCCCCTCTCCCCATGTCCATAAGTCTATTCTCTATGTCTGTTTCTCCATTCAGTTCAGTTCAGTCACTTAGTCATGTCCGACTCTCTGCGACCCCATGGGCTGCAGCACGCCAGGCCTGTCCATCACCAACTCCCAGAGTTTATCAAACTCATGTCCACTGAGTTGGCAATGCCATTCAACCATCTCATCTTCTGTTGTCCCCTTCTCCTCCTGCCCTCAATCTTTCCCAGCATCAGGGTCTTTTCAAATGAGTCAGTTCTTCACATCAGGTGGCCAAAGTATTGGAGTTTCAGCTTCAGCATCAGTCCTTTCAATGAATATTCAAGACTGATTTCCTTTAGGATGGACTAGCTGGATCTCTCCATTGCTGCCCTGTAAATAAATTCTTCAGTACCATTTTTCTAGATTCCACATATATGTATTAGAATACGATATTTATCTTTCTCTTTCTGACTTACTTCACTCTGTATAATAGGTTCTAGGTTTATCCACCTCATTAGAACTGACTCAAATGCGTTCCTTTTTATGGCTGAGTAATAGTCCATTGTGTATATATACCACAACTTCTTTATCCATCCATCTGTTGATGGACATCTAGGTTGCTTCCATGTTCTAGCTATTGTAAATAGTGCTGAAATGAACAATGGGATACATGTGTCTTTTTCAGTTTTGCTTTCCTCAGGGTATAGACCTAGGAGTGGGATTGCTGGGTAATATGGCGGTTTAATTCCTAGTTTTTTAAGGAATCTCCATACCGTCTACCGTGGTTGTATCAATTTACATTCCCACCAAGAGTGCAAGAACATTCCCTTTTCTCCACACCCTCTCCAGCATTTATTGTTTGTAGAGTTTTTGATGAGGGCCATTCTGACCAGTGTGAGGTGATACCTCCTGTAGTTTTGATTTGCATTTCTCTGATAATGAGTAATGTTGAGCATCTTTTAATGTGTTTGTTAGCCATCTGTATGTCTTCTTTGGAGAAATGTCTGTTTAGGTCTTTTCCTCACTTTTTGATTGGGTTGTTTTTCTGGTATCGAGTTGTGTGAGCTGTTTGTATATTTTGGAAATTAATCCTTTGTCAGTTGTTTCATTTGCTATTATTTTCTCCCATTCTGAGAGTTGTCATTTCACCTTGCTTATAGTTTCCTTTGCTGTGCAAAAGCTTTCAATCAGGTCTCACTTGTTTACTTTTGTTTTTATTTCCATTACTCTAGGAGGTGGGTCATAGAGGATCTTGCTTTGATTTATATCATAGAGTGNGGGTGACTACGATGCACTGCCCGAAACTCAGTGAATGGCGACCACGTGACACAGCACAGAACTCGTTGTTAACCGACTGCGGAACACAGCCCGGACCTCGGCACAGGGTGAAGGTGGCACACAGGCCAGACCTCAGCGCAGGGCAACAGAAGTACACAGGCTGGACCTCAGTGCAGTGCGACCGTGGCACACAGGCCAGGCCGTGGGGCAGGGTGACCACGGAACACAGGCCGGATTTCGGCTCAGGACGACCGGGGCAAGAGCCTGGAACTCGGCTCAGAGTGACCGCGGCACACAGCCTGAACCTCAGTGAAGGGCGACCAAGGCACACAGCATGGCCTTCGGCACAGGGCGACCCTGGCACCCATCACGGACTTCAGGAGATGTCGACTGCAGCACACAGCACGGACACAGGCGCAGGGTGACTGCGAAACACAGCCCGGACCTCGGACCAAGGCTACCACATCACACAGCCCGAACCTCGGCGCATGTGGCCCATGGCATACAGCCCAAACCTCAGTGAAGGTTGCCCGTGGCACACAGCCTGGAAATCTGTGCAGGGCGACCATGGCACAGAGCTCAGAATTCGTCACTAGCCAACNGGACCAAGGCTACCACATCACACAGCCCGAACCTCGGCGCATGTGGCCCATGGCATACAGCCCAAACCTCAGTGAAGGTTGCCCGTGGCACACAGCCTGGAAATCTGTGCAGGGCGACCATGGCACAGAGCTCAGAATTCGTCACTAGCCAACCATGGAACACAGCACAGACCTCGGAACTGGGCGACCGCGGCACACAGCCCGAACTTCAGTGAAGGGTGACTGTGGCACACAGCTCGGAAATCTTCACCAGGCAACCGCGGAACACAGCACAAACCTTGGTGCAGGGTGACTATGGCAAACAGGCCAGAAATTGTCACACGGCGAGCAAGGTACACAGCCCGGACCTCCGTGAAGGGCGACCGAGGCACACAGACAGAAACTCAGTGAAGGGTGACCGCATCACACAGCCTGCAACTCGTCACTAGCCGATCGTGGAACACATTCCAGACCTCAGCACAGGGCGAACGCGGCACACAGCCCGGACCTCGGAATAGGGCGACCGTGGCACACAGTCCGGACCTCGGCACAGAGGGAATGAGGCACAGAGCCCAGAATTCGTCGCAAGCTGAGGGCGGAACACAGCCTGGACTCATCGCAGGGCAACCGCAGCACACAGCCCGAACCACAGTGAAGAGCGACTGAGGCACACAGCACAGACTTCAGCACAGTGTGTCCCTGGCACACAGCACGGACCTCAGAAGATGGCGACCATAGCACACAGACCGGACTTCGGCGCAGGGCTACCATGGAACACAGCCCAGAACTCGGTTCAAAGCTACCGTGGCACAGAGACCGGATCTCGGCACAGGGCAACTGTGGCACACAGACCGAACCTCAGTGAAGGGAGACAGCCACACACAGCCCGGAAATCTATGCAGGGCGACCGGGGTACAGAGCTCGGAACTTGTCACTAGCCGACTGCAGAACACAGCTCGGACCTCGGCGCAGAGCGACCATGGAAAACAGGACGGAACTCGTCTCCAGCCGACGGCAGAACACAGTCCGAATATTGGCACAGGGCAACCACGGCACACAGGCCAGACATCGGTGCAGGATGCCTGGGGCAAAGAGCATGGACCTCGGCTCAGGCTGACTGCGGCACACAGCCCAAACCTCAGTGAAGGGCAACTGCGGCACACAGCCCAAAAATCTGTGCAGGGCAACCGTGGCACAGACCTTGGAACTTGTTGCTAGCCAACCGTGGAAAACAGCCCGGATCTCCGCACTGGGCAAACACGGCACACAGCCCAGACCTCGGAGCAGGGTGACCGCGGCACACATCCCGAACATCAGTGAAGGGCGACTGTGGCACACAGTCCGAATCTCGTCACCAGCCAACCACGGAACACATCCCGGACTTCAGGGCAAAGCTACCGCAGCACACAGCCTGAACCTCGGCGCAGGTTGCCCATGGCAAACAGCCCGAAACTCAGTGAAGGCTGACCGTGGCACACAGCCCAGAAATCTGTGCAGGGCTACCGTGGCACAGAGCTCAGAATTCGTTGCTAGCCAACCGCGGAACACAGCCCGGGCCTCAGCGCAGGGGGACCACGGCATACAGCCCAGACTTCTGGTGCAGGCTACCACAAAACAGAGCCCGGACCTTGGCAAAGAGGAACAGCACAGAGCCGGGAAAAGGTCGCAAGCTGAGGGTGGAACAAAGGCCAGACCTCGGCACAGGGCGACCGTGGCACACATCCCGGACCTGGGGAGATGGCGACTGTGGCACACAGCCCGGACATCGTTGCCAGGCTAGTATGGCACACAGCCCGAACCTTGGTGCAGTAAAACCACAGCACACAGCCCAATCCTCAGTGAAGGGCGACCGCAGCACACAGCCAGGACCTTGGCAAAAAGCTACCGCAGCACACAGCCTGGAATTCAGTTCAAGGATACTGAGGCACACAGGCCGGACATCGGCGCACGGCGACCACGGCACAAAGCGTGGGCTTCAGTGCAGGGGATCGTGGCATACAGCCCGGATCTTGGTGAAGGGCGACCATTGCACACTGCCTGGACTGCCAAGGGACTCCCCTGGGGAACCTCTAAAGGATCTCCATGGTCCACGTCTGCAGTGGAGAGGAATCCTCAGGGGCCAGACGAGGACTTAGGGGCTGGGACCGACTGCCAAGGTGTCCCCAGAGTCCCCTGGTGACTCACTTGGATCCTGGCCTTCCCGGAGGCCTCAGGGGCGGGTCCCTGGGGTCCAAGGTCGCAACTTGAGAGGAACCTGCCGCAACTCGAGAAACACCAGGAGGATCTCCCCTCCAGGCGAGATGAGGCCCTTGTCCTCTGTGGCACCTCCCGGGAAGTCACCCCATCCCTCACGAACCACAACGGGTCCCTTCACACTCTTGAAGTGACCCCAGAATAGCCCGACATACAGGTCTCCACTCAAGAGGAACCCCGTGTTCCCCTGCTCCGCACGGAAGCAGGCTTCCTTTCCCTGCTTCTTCAGGGATGGATCGCCGACCGTCCCGTCGCATCTCGAGAGCAGGCACTCTCCACAGGAGTCTCCAGAGGAGCTCCGCAGGTCACGCAGTTCCGAGGTCTGTGCTGTGTTCCACGGTTGGCTAGCGACGAATTCTGAGCTCTGTGCCATGGTCGCCCTGCACAGATTTCTAGGCTGTGTGCCACAGGCAACCTTCACTGAGGTTCGGGCTGTGTGCCTTGGGCCACCTGCGCCGAGGTTCGGAACAGGGCGACCGTGGCACACAGCCCAGATCTTGGTGAAGGGCGACCATGGCACACTGCACAAAACACAGTGAAGGGAGAGCGCGGCACACAGCTATTAACTCGTCGCTAGCCGTCCGCGGAACACAGCCTGGATATTGGCACAAGGCGACCACGGAACACAGGCTGGACCGAGGCACAGGGCGACCGTGGCACACATCATGGACATCAAGCAGGGCAAACGCTGCACAGAGCCTGAAACTCAGTGAAGGGTGACTGCGGCACACAGCCCGATCCTCAGTGAAGGGCGACCGCAGCACACTTCCCTGACCTCGATGCAGGGGAACCTTGGCACACAGCACGGATCGTCACCGAAGGTGACCGTGTCACACAGCCCGTAACTTGGCACAGGGAGACTGCGGCACACAGCCCGAAACTCAGTGAAGGGCGACCACGGCACACAGCATGGAACTCGTCACTAGCCAACCGTGGAACACAGTCCGGACTTCGGAACAGGGTGACCGCGGCACAGAGGCCGGACTTTGATGCAGATTGGCTGCGGCACACATCCAGAACCTCAGTGAAGGGCAACCGCGGCACACATCATGGACCTTAAGACAAGGCACCCCTGGAACACAGCACGGATGTCGGCAGATGTTCACTGCAGCACACACCCAGGATCTCGTAGCAGTGTGACCACGGCACACAGGTCGGACCTCGGCTCAGGGCGACTGCGGCACACTGCCCGGACCTCAGTGCAGGGCGACCGGGACACACAGCCTGAACCTCAGTGAAGGGCAACCGCGGCACACAGCCCAGAAATCTGTGCAGGGCTACCGTGGCACAGTGCTCGAAACACATTGCTAGCCAACCCTGAACACAGCCCTGACCTCGGCACAGGGCCACCGTGCCAAACAGTCCATACCACGGTGCATTGTGACTGCGGCACACAACCTGGACTTCAGCGCAGGCCAACAGCAGCACACAGCCCGAAATTCAGTGAAGGGTGACTGTGGCACACAACTTGGAAATCATCGCCAGCCAACCGCGGAACACAGCCCCGACCTCGGCGCAGGGTGACCGCGGCACACAGCCCGAACATCGGCACAGGGCTACGGCGGCACACAGCCCGAACCTCTGTGAAGGGCGTCAGCAGAACACTGCCCAGAAATCTGTGCAGGTCGACCATGGCACAGAGCCTGGAACTCGTCGCTAGCCGACGGTGGAACACAGCCCAGACCTCGGCGCAGTGTGACTATGGCAAACAGGCCGGACCTTGTCGCAGGGTGAGCAAGGCACACAGCCCGGATTTTTGGGAAGGGAGACCAAGGCACACAGCCCAAAACTCAGTTAAGGGCGACTGCATCACACAGCCTGGAACTCATCGCTAGCTGACTGCGGAACACATTCAGGACTTCAGAGCAGGGTGACCTTGGCACTCAAGCCGGACATCAGCACAGGGTGACAGCAGCACTTAGGCCGGACCTTGGCGAAGAGTGACTGTGGCACACATGCCGGACTTCGGCTCAGGGTGACCGAGGTACACAGCCCGGACCTCAGCGCAGGGGGACCGCGGCACACAGCCCGGACCTCTGGAGCAGGCTACCGCGACACACAGCCTGGACCTTGGCAAAGAGGAACTGCAGCACAGAACCGGGAACAGTTCGCAAGCCAAGGGCGGAACACAGGTCAGACCTTGGCACAGGGTGAACGCGGCACACATCCCGGACCTGGGGTGATGGCGACCGCGGAACACAGCCCTGACCTTGGCGCAGGTCGACCGCAGCAAACAACTCAGACTTCAGCACAGGGCTACAGTGGCACAAAGCCCGAACCTCAGTGAAGGGCAACTGCAGCAAACAGCCCAGAAATCTGTGCAGGGCGACAGCAGCACAGAGCCTGGAACTCGTCACTATTCGACTGCAAAACACAGTCAGGACAATGGCGGAGGTCAACCACAGTACACAACTCGGACTTCAGCACAGGGCAACCACGGCACACATCCTGGAACCACAATGAAGGTCGACCAAGACAAAAAGCCTGAAACTCAGTGAAGGGCGGCCGTGTCACAAAGTCCGGAACTCGTCACTAGCCGACCGCAGGACACAGCCCAGACCTCAGCACAGGTTGACGGTGGCACACAGGCCGGACCTCAGTGCAGGGCGACAGCGGCACACAGGCTAGACCTCGGGGCAGGGCGACCGCGGAACACAGCCTGGAACTCGGCACAGGGTGACGATGGCACACAGGCCGGACCTCAGCGCAGGGAGACCGTGGCACACAGGCCGGACCTCGGGGCGGGGCAACCGTGGATCACAGACCGGATTTCGGCTCAGGGCGACTGGGTCAAAAATTCTGGACCTCAATTCTAGGCAACCACGGCACAGAGCCCGAACCTCAGTGAAGAGCGACACGGCCCTCGGCACAGTGCGACCCTGGCACACATCACAGACCTCGGGAGGTGGCGATCTCAGCACACAGCCCGGAACTTGGCGCAGGGTGACCGCGGCACACACCCCGAACCTCAGTGAAGGGCGACCGCGGCACACAGCATGGAACTCATCACTAGCCGACCATGGAACACAGCCCAGACTTCGGCACAGGGCGACAGTGGCACATATCCCGAACCTCAGTGAAGGGCATCTGCAGCACACATCCCGGACCTTGATGCAAGGCGACCCTGGAACACAGCATGGATATTGGCAGATGTTCACCATGGCACACATGCAGAATCTCGCCTCAGTGTGACCAGGGCACACAGGCCGGACCTGGGCTCAGGGTGACCACAGCACACAGCCTGGACCTCAGGGGAGGGTTACCGTGGAACACAGTCCAATCCTCAGTGAAGGGCGACCACGGCACACAGCCCTGAAATCTGTGCTGGGCGACCATGGCACAGAGATCGGAACACATCGCTAGCCAACCGCGAACACAGCCCGGACCTCGGCACAGGGCAACCGCGGCACACAGGCCATACCACGAGGCAGGGCGACTGCGGCACACAACCTGGACTTCGGCGAAGGGCCACGGCGGCACACAGCCTGATATTCCGTGAGGGGTGAGTGTGGCACACATCTCAGAAATCTTAGCCAGCCAACCGTGGAACACAGCCCGGACCTTGGCGCAGGGCAACTGCGGCACACAGCCCAAACATCAGCACAGGGCTACCATGGCACACAGACCAAAACACTGTGAAGTGTGACTGTAGCACTCAGCCCATAAATCTGTGCAGGGCGACTGCGGCACAGAGCCCAGAACTCATCGCTAACCAACGGCGGAACAAAGCCCGGATCTCGGTGCGGGGTGACTACAGCAAACATGCCGGAACTTGTCGCAGGGCGACCAAGGCACACAGCCTGGACCTTGGTGAAGGGTGACCGAGTCACACAGCCCAGAACTCAGTGAAGGGCGACCACGTCACACAGCCTGAAACTCGTTGCTAGCCGACCGCGGAACACATTCCGGAACTCGGAGAAGGGTGACCGTAGCACACAGCCCAGACCTCGGTGCAGGGCAACCGCGGCACATAGGCCGGACATTGGTGCAGGGTGACTGTGGCACGCAGCCCGTACCTGAGTGCAGGGGAACCGCAGCACACAGCCCGGACCTCTGGAGAAGGCTACCATGGCACACAGCCTGGACCTTGGCAAAGAGGAACCACGGTACAGAGCCCAGAAATCTGTGCAGGGTGACCACGGCACAGAGCCCAGAACCAGGTGAAAGGCGACTGAGGCACACAGCCAGAAACTCAGTGAAGGGCGACTCTGTCACACAGCCTGGAACGCGTTGCTAGCTGACTGTGGAACACGGTCCGGAACTCGGAGAAGGGTGACCATGGAACACAGGCCGGACCTTGGCGCAGGGCGTCAGTGGAACACAGGCCGGACATCGGCTCAGGGCGACCATGGCACACAGCCTGGACCTGAGCACAAGGGGACCGCGGCACACAGCCCAGACATCTGGAGAAGGCTACTGTGGCACACAGCCTGGACCATGGCAAAGAGGAATCATGGCACAGACCCGAGAACAGGTAACAAGCCGAGGGTGGAACACAGGCCAGAACTCGGAGAAGGGTGACCGTGGAACACAACCCGGACCAGGGAGCAGGGTGACTGTGGCATTCAGGCCGGACCTCAGTGCAGGGTGACAGCGGCACTTAGGCTGGACTTCGGCGCAGGGTGACCGTGGCACAGAGGCTGGACCTTGGCTCAGAGTGACCACGGCATACAGGCCGGACTACGGCACAAAGTGACTGTGGAATACAGGCCGGACATCGCCTCAGGGCATCCGCGGTATACAGCCCGGACCTCAGTGCAGGGGACCGTGGCACACAGCCCAGACTTCTTGAGAAGGCTAATGCGGCACGCAGCCCAGACTTTGGCAAAGAGGCACAGTGGCACAGAGCTGGGAACAGCTCGCAAGCCAAGGGTGGAACACAGGCCGGACCTGGACACAGGGCGACTGTGGCAAACAGCCTGGACCTGGGGAGATGGCGACCACAGCACACAGCCCGGACTTCAGAACAGGGTGACTGTGGCAAACAGCCCAGACCTCTGCAGAAGACTACCTCGGCACACATCCCGGACCTCGGAACAAGGTGACCGTGGCACACAGCCCGGACCTCAGCACAGAGGTAATGGGGCACAGAGCCCAGAACATGTCCCAAGCCGAGGGCGGAACACAGCCTGGATGCGGCACAGGGTGACTGTGGCACACAGTCAGTACCACAGTGAAGAGTGACCGAGGCACACAGCACAGACCTCGGCACAGGGTGACCCAGGCACACAGCACCGACCTCGGGACATGGCGACCGTGGCACACAGACCGGACAACGACGCAGGGCAACTGCGTGACACAGTCCCGACTTTAGTGCAAGGCTACCACGGCACACAGCCCAGAACTCGGTTCAAGGCTACCGTGGCACACAGACCAGACCTCGGCACAGGGAGACCATGGCACACAGCCCGAACCTCAGTGAAGGGAGTTGGCGGCACACAGCCCAGAAATCTGTGCAGGGCGACCGGGGTACAGAGCTCGGAACTTGCTGCAGTTCATCTGTGCCACAGCCCAGACCTCAGTGCAGGGCGACCATGGCAAACAGGACGGAAATCGTCTCCAGCTGATGGTGGAACACAGCCTGGACCTCAGCACAGGGCGACTGCGGTACACAGGCCAGACCTCGGTACAGGGTGACTGCAGCACACAGGCTGGACCTCGGGGCAGGGTGACCACGGAACACAGCCTGGACCTTGGCACAGGGTGACGGTGGCACACAGGCCGGACATCAGCACAAGAAGACCGTGGCACAAAGGCCGGACCTCGGGGCAGGGCGACCGGGTCAAAAAGCCTGGACCTCAGTTCAAGGTGACCATGGCACAGACCCCGAACCTCAATGAAAAGTGACCGAGGCAAACAGCACGGCTCTCGGCAAAGTGCGACCCTGGCACACATCACAGACCTCTGGAGATGGCAACCGCAGCACACAGCCTGGAACTTGGTGCAGGGTGACCGCGGCACACAGCCCGAACTTCAGTGAACGGTGACCGCGGCACACAGCATGGAACTTGTCACTAGCCGACCGTGGAACACAGCCTGGACTTCGGCGCAGGGTGACCGTGACACATATCCCGAACCTCAGTGAAGGGCAACCGCAGCACACATCCCGGACCTTGATGCAAGGCGACCCTGGAACACAGCACGGACGTTGGCAGATGTTCACCGTGGCACACATGCAGAATCTCGCCGCAGTGTGACCACGGCCCACAGGCCGGACATGGGCTCAGGGTGACCGCAGCACACAGCCCGGACCTCGGCACAGGGCGACCGTGGAACAGAGTCCGAACCACAGTGAAGGGCGACTGCGGCACACAACCCAGAAATCTGTGCTGGGCNAGAATCTCGCCGCAGTGTGACCACGGCCCACAGGCCGGACATGGGCTCAGGGTGACCGCAGCACACAGCCCGGACCTCGGCACAGGGCGACCGTGGAACAGAGTCCGAACCACAGTGAAGGGCGACTGCGGCACACAACCCAGAAATCTGTGCTGGGCGACCGTGGCACAGAGCTGAGAACACATCGCTAGCCAAACGCGAACACAGCCCGGACCTCATCACAGGGCGACCGTGGCACACAGGCCATACCACGGGGCAGTACAACTGCGGCACATAACCCAGACCTCAGCGCAGGGCCATGGCGGAACACAGCCTGAAATTCCATGAAGGGCGACTGTGGCACACATCTCGGAAATTGTCGCCAGCCAACCGCGGAACACAGCCCAGACCTTGGCGCAGGGTGACTGTGGCATACAGCCCGAACATCGGCACAGGGCTACCGTGGCACACAGCCCGAAACTCTGTGAAGTGTGATCGTATCACACAGCCCAGAAATCTGTGCAGGGCGACCGCGGCACAGAGTCCAGAACTCATCGCTAGCTGACGGCGGAACACAGGCCAGATCTTGGCGCAGGGTGACTACAGAAAACAGTCTGGACCTTGTCACAGAGCGACCAAAGCACACAGCCTGGACCTCCACAAAGTGTGACTGAGGCACACAGCCCGAAACTCAGTGAAGGGCGACCACGTCACACAGCCTGGAACTCATTGCTAGCCGACNAAAACAGTCTGGACCTTGTCACAGAGCGACCAAAGCACACAGCCTGGACCTCCACAAAGTGTGACTGAGGCACACAGCCCGAAACTCAGTGAAGGGCGACCACGTCACACAGCCTGGAACTCATTGCTAGCCGACTGCGGAACACATTCCGGAACTCAGAGAAAGGTGACAGTGGCACACAGCCTGGACCTCTGGAGAAGGCTACCACTGCACAGAGCCTGGACCATGGCAAAGAGGAACCACGGCACAGACCTGGGATCAGGTCACAAGGTGAGGGCGGAACACAGGTCAGAACTCGGGAAAGGGTGACCGTGGAACACAGCCCGGACCACGGAGCAGGGTAACTGTTGCACTCAGGACGGACCAGAGTGCAGGGAGGCGCACTTAGGCTGGACCTCGGCGCAGGGTGACCGTGGCACAGAGGCTGGACATTGGCACAGGGCGACCGTGGCACACAGGCCGGACTACGGTGCAGGGTGACTGCGGAACACAGGCCGGACATCGGCTCAGGGCAATCACGGCACAGAGCCCGGACCTCAGTGAAGGGCGACCGTGAAACACAGACCAAAAATCTGTGCAGGGCCACCGTGGCACAGAGCTTGGAACTCTTCACTAGCCAACCGCAGAACACAGCCCGGATCTCCACACTCGTCGACCGCTGCACACAGGCCCGACCTCTGGGTGGGGTGACAACGATACATGCCCAGACCTCGGTGCAGGGCGACCACAGCACACAGCCTGAATATCAGTGAAGTGTGCCTGTGGCACACAGCCCGGAACTCATCGCCAGCCGACTGCGGAACACAGCCTGGCCTTGGTGCAGGGCTACCGCGGCACACAGCCCGAACCTCAGTGAAGGGCGACCACGTCACTCATCCTGGAACTCGTTACTAGCTGACAGTGGAACACAGTCTGGACCTCGAAGCAGGGTGACCATGACACTCAGACCGGACCTCAGTGCAGGACGACCGCGACACATAGGCCAGACCTTGGCGCAGGGTGACTGTGGCACACAGGCCGGACCTCGGCGCTGGGCAACCGCAGCACACAGGCAGGACCTTGGTGCAAGGTGTTTGCGGAACACAGGCCGGACTTCAGTTCAGGGCGACCGTGGCTCACAGCCCGGACCTCAGCGCAGGGGGACCGTAGAACACAGCCTGGACGTCTGGAGAAGGCTCCCATGGCACACAGCCCGGAGCTTGGCAAAGAAGAACCGTGGCACAGAGCCAGGAACAGGTCACAAGCCAAGGGCAGAACACAGGCCGGACCTCGGCACAGGGCGACCACAGCACACAGACCGGACCTCAGCGCAGGGCGACAGCGGCACACAGGCTGGACCTTGGGGCAGGGTGACCACGGAACAAGGCCTGGACCTTGGCGCAGGGTGACGGTGGCACACAGGCCGGACCTCAGCGCAGGGAGACCGTGGCACACAGGCCAGACCTCGGGGCATGGCCCCCGCAGAACACAGACCAGATTTCGGCTCAGGGCGACTGGGTCAAAAAGCCTGGACCTCAGTTCATGGCGACCACAGCACAGAGCCCGAACCTCAGTGAATAGCGACCATGGCACACAGCATGGAACTCGTCACTAGCCGACTGTGGAACACAGCCTGGACTTCGGCGCAGGGCAACCGTGGCACATATCCCGAATCTCAGTGAAGGGCAACCGCAGCACACATCCCGGACCTTGATTCAAGGCGACCCTGGAACACAGCACAGACGTTGGCAGAAGTTCACCATGGCACACATGCAGAATCTTGCTGCAGTGTGACCGTGGCACACAGGCCAGACCTGGGCTCAGGGCAACCACGGAACACAGCCCGGACCTCAGCGCAGGGCGACCGCGGGACACAGCCCGAAGATCAGTGAAGGGTGGCCGCGGCACACGGCCCAGAAATCTGTGCTGGGTGACCGTGGCACAGAGCTTGGAACACATCGCTAGCCAATCGCAAACATATCCTGGACCTTGGAACAGAACGACCGCGGCACACAGGCCATAGCACGGGGCAGGGCGACTGCGGCACACAACCCGGACCTCGGCGCAGGGCCACGGTGGCACACAGCCTGAAATTCAGTGAAAAGCAACTGTGGCACACATCTCGGAAATCATCGCCAGCCAACCGCGGAACACAGCCCGGACCTCAGCACAGGGCACCTGCAGCACACAACCCGAACATCGGCACAGGGCTACCGTGGCACACAGCCCGGAATTCGGTTCAAGGCTACCGTGGCACATAGACCGGACCTCAGCACAGGGAGAACGCAGCACACAGCCCGAACCTCAGAGAAGGGAGATGGCGGCACACGGCCCGGAAATCTGTGCAGGGCGACCGGGGTACAGAGCTTGGAAATTGTCGCTAGCTGACCGCAGAACACAGCGTGGACCTCGGCGCAGTGCAACCATGGCAAACAGGAGGAACTTGTCTCCAGCCGATGGCGGAACACAGCCCGGACCTCAGCACAGGATGACCACGGCACACAGCATGGATCTCGACTCAGAGCGACTGTGGCTCACAGCCCGAACCTCAGTGAAGGGTGAACATGGAACACAACCCAAAAATCTGTGCAGAGCGACAGTGGCACAAAGCTTGGAACTCGTTGCTAGCCAATGGCAGAACACAGCCCAGACCTCCGCACTCAGCGCCTGCAGCACACAGGCCGGACTTCTGTGTGGGGTGACTGCGGCACACAGCCCAGACCTCGGTGCAGGGCCACCGCAGAACACAGCCCGAACGTCAGTGAAAGGCGACTGTGGCACACAGACTGGAACTCGTCGCCAGCCGACCACAGAACACAGCCGGGACCTTGGCGCAGGGCGACCGCGGCACACAGCCCGAACCCCTGTGAAGGGCGACTGCAGCACACAGCCCAGAAATCTGTGCAGGGCGACAGAGGCACAGAGCCTGGAACTCGTTGCTAGTCGACTGCGAAACACAGCCAGGACATGGGGACAGCGTGACCATGTAAAACAGGCCACACCTTGTCGCAGGGTGACCACGGGACACAGCCCGGACCTCAGCAAAGGGTGACCGAGGCACACTGCCCGTAACTCAGTGAAGCGTGACTGCGTCACACAGTCCGGAACTCGTCGCTAGCTGACCACGGAACACAGACCCGACCTCGGCGTAGGGAGAGGTGGCACACATGCCGGACCTCAGCACAGNATCTGTGCAGGGCGACAGAGGCACAGAGCCTGGAACTCGTTGCTAGTCGACTGCGAAACACAGCCAGGACATGGGGACAGCGTGACCATGTAAAACAGGCCACACCTTGTCGCAGGGTGACCACGGGACACAGCCCGGACCTCAGCAAAGGGTGACCGAGGCACACTGCCCGTAACTCAGTGAAGCGTGACTGCGTCACACAGTCCGGAACTCGTCGCTAGCTGACCACGGAACACAGACCGGACCTCGTCGTAGGGATAGGTGGCACACATGCCGGACCTCAGCACAGTGCGTCCGCAGCACACAGGCCAGACCTCGGCGCAGGCGACCTTGGCACACAGGCCGGACTTTGGGGTAGGGCGACCGGGCCAAAAACCCCGGACCTCTCCTCAGGGTGACTGCGGCACACAGCCGGAACTTAAGTGAATAGCGACCGAGGCACATAGCATGGTCCTCGGCAAAGTGAGACCCTGGCACACATCACGGACCTCAGGAGTTGGCGACCACAGCACACAGCCCGGACACCAGCGCAGGGACTGCGAAACACAGCCCGGAACTCAGAGCAAGGCTACCGCAGCACACAGCCTGGACCTCGGCGCAGGTTGCCCATAGCACACAGCCCGAACCTCAGTGAAGGCTGACCGCGGCACACAGCCTGGAAATCTGTGCAGGGTGATTGTGGCACAGAGCTCAGAAATCATCGCTAGCCAAACGCAGAACGCAGCACGGACCTAGGCACAGGGCGACCGCGGCACACAGGCCGGACCTCGGTGCAGGGCGACTGCGGAACACAGCCTGAACCTCAGNTCTCAAATTCGTGTCCATTGAGTTGGTAATGCCATCCAACCATTTCATCCTCTGTCATCCCCTTCTCCTCCCACCTTCAATCTTTCCCAGTGTCAGGGTCTTTTCAAGTGAGTCCGTTCTTTGCATCAGGTGGCCCAAGGAGTTTCAGCTTAAGCATCAGTCCTTCCAATGAATATTCAGGACTGATTTCCTTTAGGATGGACTGGTTGGATCTCCTTGCTGTCCAAGGGACTCTCAAGAGTCTTCTCCAACACCACAGTTCAAAAGCATCAATTCTTCTGCACTCAGCTTTCTTTATAGTCCAATTCTCACATCCATACATGACCACTGGAAAAACTTCAAGTGTAAGATAAATAACTACGAGGGAGGGATTAATGTACAACCCAGTAGAGATAATTAACTTTGCCATGTGCTATAAATGAAAGTTAAGAGTTATCACAAGGAAAAAAATTTTCTATTTCTTTAATGTATCTATATAAGATGATGCATGCTCAATAAATCTGTTGTGGTAACCATTTCATGACATACGTAAGTAAAATCATTATGTGGTACTCTTCAAGCTTATATAATGACATATGCCAATTCTATCTCAACAAAACTGGGGTAAAAAAAAAAATCCTGTAAGAACTACAGGTCGGGAAGGTGGGGACACAAGCCGCACCTATAATGATGGTCACATGTCCAGTGAGCTCAGGTGACCACGTCTGTGATGCTGGGATGGTCCTGAGCTGTGTCTATATTGTGTGGCCAACAGAACGAAGGAGAAGGGTGCTCCCTTGCCTCCTTCTTTATTATTATTTCTTCTGTTATTTATAACATTATACAAGTAAGGCCTGAACTTCTAGGGGGTATTTGGCAGGTATTAGTAGGCACCCTCAGAAACTCTCCATGAAGTTCGGCCTTGGGTTGTGCGGTCTACTTGAAGGACAGGCTGCACCTGCTGCCTCTGTCCCACCCTGGGAGCCGCTGGCCTCCTCAGCCTCCAGCTCTCAGCTCTGCAGGTGCTTCTTAGAACGAACGTCGCTCGCTCAGGCCTGGCTAACATCTCGCTCCAGGTCCCATCCCTCTTTTAAGGGAAAAGACTCATTCCTCTGTGTACGTGTGTGTTTTCTGCTCTCATGCTCCCTGTTCCCAAAGCAGAGAGACCAGAAGTCATTCTTAGGATATCTCCAAACGTTCTCTCTCCTGTCTAGGGGAGCCTTCAGAATCTGGTCTTTTTCTTTCAAGTTCAAAAAATGTGTCAAGTAGGTGTGTTTGCACTTCCCTGATCACAGTTTGTTTTCATCATCACTATTTTTCAGCACCTTTAATAATTACCGGTTGGATTTCCATGCCCTGTATCACATCCTGTCAATTCTTTTGTGCTATTATGTTTGGGTACCTCCGCTGTGTTGGCAGCCTCACGTGTACCCGTTAGTATTCAGAGGCCCTTTTTTAATTCTTGAAGGCTTTCCTTACTATACTGCCAAAATCAGGAAGACATAAGGATGTCTATATGTAAACATTAAGACATTAATCAACGATTGTGAAGCTAATGTTGTTCCCTGTTATGTTATTTGAAGCATGGTTAGATCTCTTCTGTTTCATGCGTCATCACTGCTGATTGCTTTTACTAGCGGGACATTTTCTGCCCTTCTAATTTTCACTGTCTTCTCATTTCTATTCACTGACTTATAAAGAGAAAGGCTTATAGAGAGAAGGGATTAAGCATTAGAAGAAGAGGCCCTCAGACTTTCATTTGACAAGCCGCTGGTTCTACATCCTAGGTCCGACCTGCTGGTAGATCTGTTTTCTGCTAGAAAATTCAGATCAAGAGTTTTTTTTTTCCTTTCTTCTTCTAGAGTTATTTACATTTTTTATAAAGGGAAAATTGTACTATTTTTGTTATCAAAGTCAAAGTCTGTTGAAGGCTATACAAAACCTCACACTCTCAGAAACTACACTTACTCGCTGCTGACATAGCACCTTCCAAATACTTAGGTGTAAACAGATGAACAAGTATACCAGCTGCCACTTTAGAATTTTCCCAGTCTTCTCCTCATCAGACAGGGACATCATGATTAGAGCCAGAACCCAGAGGTCTGTACAATGCAGTTGGGAACACACTTGTGTTCACGCTGGGTCCAAAAATAAATCCTAGATGATTTTTAGGTTTGGCACGACACAGACAGTATTTAAGGAAGCAAACAGTTCAGGAGCTGGAATAGCAAGAGATTGGGAATGAAAATAAGGATATGTGGATAAACGCTCTTTTCTCATCACATAGAATCAAAAATCTGGGTGCCGTCTTCAGGGCAATGGATATTCTCAGGAGTGAACCTGGTCAGATTTCACCCACCCACTTCAAGAAAAGAATTTAGAAAAATTAAGAATTTTAGAAAAACTAGAAATTTTAGGTAGCTTTTACTTCTGTAGAATCAAATTATTATTAGATACACATCAGAATATTTTTGAAATTTATTTTTTTATTGAAGGATAATTGCTTTACAGAATTTTATTGTTTTCTGTCAAACCTCAACATGAATCAGCCATATGTATACATATATCCCCTCCGTTTTGAAACTCCCTCCCATCTCCCGCCCCATCCCACCTTGCTAGATTGATACAGAGCACCTGTTGCAGTTTCCTGAGTCATACAGCAAATTCTCATTGGCTATCTATTTTACTTATGGTAATGTAGGTTTCCATGTTACTCTCTCCATACATTTCACCCTCCCCTCCCCTCTCCCCATGTCCATAAGTCTATTCTCTATGTCTGTTTCTCCATTCAGTTCAGTTCAGTCACTTAGTCATGTCCGACTCTCTGCGACCCCATGGGCTGCAGCACGCCAGGCCTGTCCATCACCAACTCCCAGAGTTTATCAAACTCATGTCCACTGAGTTGGCAATGCCATTCAACCATCTCATCTTCTGTTGTCCCCTTCTCCTCCTGCCCTCAATCTTTCCCAGCATCAGGGTCTTTTCAAATGAGTCAGTTCTTCACATCAGGTGGCCAAAGTATTGGAGTTTCAGCTTCAGCATCAGTCCTTTCAATGAATATTCAAGACTGATTTCCTTTAGGATGGACTAGCTGGATCTCTCCATTGCTGCCCTGTAAATAAATTCTTCAGTACCATTTTTCTAGATTCCACATATATGTATTAGAATACGATATTTATCTTTCTCTTTCTGACTTACTTCACTCTGTATAATAGGTTCTAGGTTTATCCACCTCATTAGAACTGACTCAAATGCGTTCCTTTTTATGGCTGAGTAATAGTCCATTGTGTATATATACCACAACTTCTTTATCCATCCATCTGTTGATGGACATCTAGGTTGCTTCCATGTTCTAGCTATTGTAAATAGTGCTGAAATGAACAATGGGATACATGTGTCTTTTTCAGTTTTGCTTTCCTCAGGGTATAGACCTAGGAGTGGGATTGCTGGGTAATATGGCGGTTTAATTCCTAGTTTTTTAAGGAATCTCCATACCGTCTACCGTGGTTGTATCAATTTACATTCCCACCAAGAGTGCAAGAACATTCCCTTTTCTCCACACCCTCTCCAGCATTTATTGTTTGTAGAGTTTTTGATGAGGGCCATTCTGACCAGTGTGAGGTGATACCTCCTGTAGTTTTGATTTGCATTTCTCTGATAATGAGTAATGTTGAGCATCTTTTAATGTGTTTGTTAGCCATCTGTATGTCTTCTTTGGAGAAATGTCTGTTTAGGTCTTTTCCTCACTTTTTGATTGGGTTGTTTTTCTGGTATCGAGTTGTGTGAGCTGTTTGTATATTTTGGAAATTAATCCTTTGTCAGTTGTTTCATTTGCTATTATTTTCTCCCATTCTGAGAGTTGTCATTTCACCTTGCTTATAGTTTCCTTTGCTGTGCAAAAGCTTTCAATCAGGTCTCACTTGTTTACTTTTGTTTTTATTTCCATTACTCTAGGAGGTGGGTCATAGAGGATCTTGCTTTGATTTATATCATAGAGTGTTCTGCTTATGTTTTTCTCTAAGAGTTTTATAGTTTCTGGTCTTACATTTAGGTCTTTAATCCATTTTGAGTTTATCTTTGTGTATGGTGTTAGGAAGTGTTCTAATCTCATTCTTTTACATATAGCTGACCAGTTTTCCCAGCACCATTTATTGAAGAGGCTGTCTTTGCCCCATTGTGTATTCTTGCCTCCTTTGTCAAAAATAAGATACCCATAGGTGCATGGGTTTATTTCTGGGCTTTTAATCTTGTTCCATTGGTCTATATTTCTGTTTTTGTGCCAGTACCATACTGTCTTGATGACTGTAGCTTTGTAGTATAATGTGAAGTCAGGAAGGTTGATTCCTCCATCTCCATTCTTCTTTCTCAAGACTGCTTTGGTTCTTTGGGGTCTTTTGTGTTTCCATATGAATTGTGAATTTTTTTGTTCTAGTTTCGTGAAAAATGTTGGTAATTTGATAGGGATCGCACTGAATCTGTGGATTAAGTTTGGTAGTATAGTCATTTTCACAATATTGATTCTTCCTACCCAGGAACATGGAATATCTCTCCATCTGCTTATGTCATCTTTGATTTCTTCCATTAGTGTCTTATAATTTTCTGTGTACAGTTCTTTTGTCTACTTAGGTAAGTTTATTCCTAGATATTTCTTTTTGTTGCAATGGTGAATGGGATTGATTTCTTAATTTCTCTTTCTGATTTTTCATTGTTAGTATAGAAATGCAAGTGATTTCTGTGCATTGATTTTGTATCCTACAACTTTGCTAAATTCACTGATTAGCTCTAGTAATTTTCTGATACTGTCTTTAGGCTTTTCTATGTACAGTGTCATGTCATCTGTAGTGAGAGCTTTACTTCTTTTCCGATCTGGATTCCTTTTCTTTCTTTTTCTTCTCTGATTGCTGTAGCTAGGACTTTCAGAACTATGTTGAACAATAGTGGTAAAAGTGGACGCCCTTGTCTTGTTCCTGATCTTAGGGGGAATGCTTTCAGTTCTTCACCATTGACAATAATGTTTGCTGTAGGCTCATCATACATGGCCTTTACTATGTTGAGGTAGGTTCCTTCCATGCTCCTTCCAATTTTTTGAAGAGTTTTAATCATAAATGGGTGCTGAATTTTGTCAAAGGCTTTTTCTGCATCTGTTGAGATGATCGGAGAAGGCAATGGCAACCCAGTCCAGTACTCTTGCCTGGAAAATCCCATGGGCGGAGGAGCCTGGTAGGCTGCAGTCCATGGGGTCACTAGGAGTTGGACACGACTGCATGACTTCACTTTCACGCATTGGAGAAGGAAATGGCAACCCGCTCCAGTGTTCTTGCCTGGAGAATCCCAGGGACAGGGGAGCCTGGTGGGCTGCTGTCTCTGGGGTCACACAGAGTCGGACATGACTGAAGCGATTAGCAGCAGTAGCAGCAGCAGCATTGAGATCATCATATGGTTTTTATCTTTCAATTTGTTAATATAGTGTATCACATTGATTGCAGAGTATTTTAATTCCTGCTTGATGAGAATTCTCTATGTCAGCCAAGAAAGCTCCAGGTTAGTATCTAAGTTCACCCCTTTTTTCCCTGAAGATTTTCTGTTAACTATAATTAAGCTGAGAAACATCACAATTGTAAGTAATATGCTAAAAATTGCTCCCAAACCAATTACTCTAATGGGTTTTATTTATAGAGCTACCAAGGCAGAGATCTAGATATTTATTTCTCCCAATGCAGATCCTGCATTCTTGTTTTACTCTGGGTCATAGAGCAGGACCTGACTTCTAGGGTCCATGTTAATATTCTGCTGATGAGAATGCTGTACTAGAACATATTCCAATTGGTAAAGATCACTTCTAGCATAAGAGTGAGTCTGCCATGTTTGCCTCAAACCAAACACCCCAAAATATGAATCATCATGTAGCAATGTCAACTGTTTTTCTGGTCACCTCTGACTTTGGCCAAGAAAAGAGCAATGAGAATGAAATGCCATGTCCTCCCGGTAATCATACTTGCTCTCTCTACTCGACAGAGTAGAAAGGACATAGGCTTATGATGGCACAAGAGAGGAGAATGAATAAGGAAGAAGGGAGCCACAGGGGAGGGGAGACACACGACTAAACCCCAGGTTCAGGACTCCTTCCTGGAGATAGACTCCCACTGGGCCATCTGATTCCCAGAAGTCTGGGTACCTGGGCAATGCCCTGGGGGTGCCCGAGGGCCATCAGTGATGATGAAGTCAGCTCTCCAGCTTAGGTCACTCCTTCTCTGTTTGACCACCAGCAAAGCAACACTATGTTCCACTGCCCCACCCACCATCAGCCTCATTCCATGCTGATGGGAGAATTCTTGAGCGTGATGCAGTCAGTAGGTCTTCCTGGGGGTGCTCTGCAGTCACCCCATGCTCATCACCTCCTCCTGCAGCTGCATGGTCTGCCCAGCATGTGCCCATCTGGGGCTGCACAGCTTGCAGGCTAGAGGGTGGATGGGGTCCACACAGCAGTGTCAGCCTGCAGCCACTGCCTGAAGCATGCATACCCCCAGCCTGTTCTCCAAAAGTGGTGCCTTAATAGCTTTTGCTTTGTCTGCTCCCCAGCTGTCAAGCCTGGTCACCCACCTGCCCAGCCACTGGGGAAGGAATTCTTACAAACTCTGTTAGGCTCGGCATCCCCAGAGGAGTGAGGGCGAGTGGTTCCCTGGGCTGGGCTCCTGTCTGTGCATGACCATGTGCAGGTTTAGCTCAGCAAGTCCTCAGTGAAGAGCACTGAGCAGACACACAGCAAGGGTTCAACCTCTGGTGGCTGTTCTCATACTGCTATTATGAATATACCCTGTGAGGATACATATGTGTAAGAGGGACCTGCTTGATGAGACTCTGCCTGCCAAAGGTTAATCCATCAACCACACCAAAGGACAGGGAGGAGGCGGGACAGCCACCCTTTTCTTTTTCATAGATGAAATATCCATCAGGGAGGCAGAGCCCCACCAGTCAGGTCAATGGTGGATGTTTCAAATGTTCTGCGGGGTCACAATTTGTCTCTGAGGCTCATCCAATGTTGACATCGAGGACTGGCAAAGTGGGGGCTGTGATTTATGAGCTGGAGGGACAGCAGCAGATAGGAAAATGTGCGAGAATGCAGTACTATTTGCAATAGTTAAAGCTGAAACAGCTTTAAAACAGCACACATTCATTGGGGTTAATATGTTGAAACTGTCAACTAAGTGACCCCACCCAGCAATGATTCCTCAGCACGGCATGGTACCAGCTGCTGCTTGTCAGGGTGGCAGGGACTGACCGACTGGCTGGAACCATATGTGCTATTTCTGGGCATAGGATGTGAGTAAGGACTTGTCACGGTAAATCAGACTAGGATATGAGTCAGTTATTATCAAGTGCTGAAAAGATCTGTCTTCAAGGCATCCTGAGTGTATCACATGCTAACTTCTCTAAAGGAGCTACAGGTTGAAAGACACTTAGAATCACTAAGCCAGGGAGAAACCCTGAAGAATATAGACGATTAACATTGGTCAGAGGCCTACCAATAACAATGAATGGATAAGGCTGAAGCTAAAATCCAGAGGTCCTAAAATTTAGGACCAACGACCAAAAATCAAGATGTATGGGATGTCCCTGGTGGTCCAGTGGTTAAGAATCCGCTTTCCAATGCAGGGAGGTAGGTTTGATCCCTGGTAGGGAAACTAAGATCCCACAGGCTGTGGGGCAACTAAGCCTGAGCACCAGAGCCCACTTGCTGTGGAGCCTATGCACTACAACTAGCGAGCAGCCCACATGCCACAACCAGAGAGCCCACACCTGCAAGGCAAAGTCCCGCATGATGCAAACAAGTATGATGCAGGCAGATGAATAAATATATTAAAAAAAAATTAAGTTGTACGAAATGTGCATGGTAATCACATTTCTGTTAAAACAGTATGTTTGTACATGCACAGAAAAAAGTCTCTAAGGAGCTGGAGAAAACCATTAATAATGGTTATTTGTGGCCTTTTCTGTAAGTGCAATGTTCTTGGAGGCCTTGGGGAAGCCTAATGGCCCACCAAGTGTCTGAACACATGGATGAAGGCGCAGCAAGGCACTCAGAGACCGCAAAACCAGCATCTCTCACACGCCATGAGAAGGGAGGGCTGACAGACACGGGAAGCTCTTTCTGGACCCCTGTCACAGGACCCTTGCTTTCTGGCTCCCGGGTGTGTCCCAGGGCTGGTGTACTGTGCTTCTAATGCTGGGGGAGCGCACTGTCCGGCCTCAATGCTGCGAGTCCGTTCAAGGGGCTGTGAAGAGTTACCAGTGAGGAGTGACAGCAGGAACTAATCTACTCTGGCCTCTCCCTCCCAGCAAAGCCTCCGGGAACTGCCCTTAGTTTCAGAGGCCAGGGCGAGGGGAACTGAACGGAGTCTCTTCTAGTGCTCTCCCTGTCAGGAATTTCCTCTCTGTAGGTAAATGGTCTTCTGATCTGCTCCTGATAGCCCCTTCACCAGGAGGGTGGGGGAAACCACAGGCCCATCAGTTGAACCACAGTGCATGGGTCTGGAAACAGTATCGCCTTAGCCTTGCATTGTAAAGGTTGAAGAAGCCCAGATGTCACTACTCTTTACCAGCGTTTTCTGTCTTTCACAGATTTCCTTTGAACACCTCATCGTCTCTCCTTTCCCATCCATGTACATGCCAAATCACTTCAGTTGTGTCTGACTCTGTGTGACCCTATGGACTGTAGTGCACCAGGCTTCTCTGTCCACAGGATTCTCCAGGCAAGAATACTGGAGTAGGTTGCCATGCCCTCCTCCAGGGGATCTTTCCAACCCACAGATCAAACCCATATCTCTTATGTCCCCTGCACTGGCAGGCAGGTTTACCACTAACACCACTTGGGAAGCCCAGAGCTTTGCTTAGGTAATTCCAATTCATCCCCTGGGTTCCAGCTCCAATGTCACCTCCTTTGGAGAGCCTTTCCCGACAACCCAAGGCCAGATATCCCCCTTATACCCTGACAGACAGTTCCCATCATAGAATGATTATCCCAGCTCTCTTTTTCTATTTATTTCTGTGATAAAATAAATAATATCCATCTTCCTCATTAGAAGACAAGATTCTCCAGGCCAGAAACCGCATCTGTTTTTGCCACATCCCCAGTGTGCATTACAGCATCTAGCACCAAATATATACTAATACCAATAAAACCTCCGTCAATGGAAGGCTGCTGCAGAGGCAACTGGGGTAGAATATGTGCCAGTATTCTGGGGAAGGAGAGCAGCAGGGAGGGCTCTCTCCCTTGTGGTGACTGTTTGGCCACCTTTATTTCTTGTCACATGTCCAAGTGAGTGGTCAGCAAGTGACAGGCCCCCTCTTAAAGTCTGAAGATTTGTGTGTCAGCAAGTGACAGGCCCCCTCTTAAAGTCTGAAGATTTATGTGAGGCAGGTACTAACAGCAGATGACAATATTTAAAGGAATTAAACAGGGGCAAAAATCCTCTGTTGACATCACAGAGAGACTCAGCCGGCCCTGGGGGTGAGGGTGGGATTGGGGGGACTTGGATGGGCGGGGAAGGCACTGACCTCGGCTGATGCGCTGTTTCTCTCCAGACAGGATGCCGGGGCTGTCAATTATGCTGATGCTCTTCAGGACCTCATTGGGCAGCTGGGAGCACATAAATCTGGAAGAAAGGGGTCAAAGTTGGGATCAGAGCCTGTTCATTGCAGATTGCTCTAACCTCATAGCTCCTTGGCCTCTCCTGGCTACTGACATCTCTGGAGTCAGTGGGATGGCAAAGTCCCTCAGCCCCACCTGTCTCTCCTCTATGTTGCACTTCAGACAAGCGTCCTGGGCTTCTCCTCCCAGGGAATCCCATGCTTCCTTCAGGCGCACTGATGCACTGGGCTGGAGCATCCCGAGCCCTGTCCAGCCTGTGCCCATTCCCCAGTGTGCCAGCAGAGATACTAGGGCCTGTTTTCACTGGCGCCCCAGGGACCATGCTATGGCTCCAGGCTCAGGGTGTGGCAAGCTCCTACGGGCAACATCCCAAATCCTCCAGGTGCTTTGGTGTCCGAAGACCAGACAAAAGGGCAGGTGTGAGCAGGGCCCTGGCCAGGCCTCTCCAAGTTGTCCTCGTTGTCCATCACCTCCCTGATACCACTTCTTCCTTCTCATCCCAATCCCTCTGACATGCTTCCAAGTCAGCTCCCTAGCGTTGGCCTTGGAAGCAGAGTGAAGTGGCAGGAAAACCACAGCCTGAGGATCAGCAGACCTGAGTTCAGGCCAATAACCTGCCTGGACCCTGGACAAGAGCTTCCCCAGGGAACTGGGCCTCAGTTTCATCATGNGCTCCCTAGCGTTGGCCTTGGAAGCAGAGTAAAGTGGGAGGAAAACCACAGCCTGAGGATCAGCAGACCTGAGTTCAGGCCAATAACCTGCCTGGACCCTGGACAAGAGCTTCCCCAGGGAACTGGGCCTCAGTTTCATCATGTGTAACTGGAGACACTTGCCAGGGGCTGGAGAGGCTCTTAACTTTGACACTGTGTAACTCCAGAGCACCAGAGGGACATGCTCTGTCACTTCCACCCCAGGAAACCCAGGGGGATCTCTGTTAGGAATTGTATATATTTTAAGCCAGAAACTGTGGAGTGTCTCTCCTTTTCCTGTACTGTAAATGGCTAACTTCAGTGTCTGTGTAGGCAGAAGGCTCGAAAATCCTTGGGGAAAACTCAATTCTTCCATTCAGTGGAACTGGTGGGATTACTCAGCATGTAAACATGCTGGGAATGCACGAGAGGGGGGCCTGCCCAGCCTCCCCAGTGCAAATGTGGTCAGCACAGCCCCCTCACAGCTCAGGGTCGGGAGCCCTGAGCATGAGATGGGATCACTGACACGGCAAGTGAACCTTTGCTGAAGGTGCTCAGGACAAGTTTCTCAGACATTCTTTCCCACTTTTTCAAGTCAGTCCAGGAAGATGTCAGAATGATGACTATGATCATTTTACAACTGGCAAGTTGAAGCACAGTGCAGTTACGACATGCGAGGCCACGCCTCTAATGAGTGGCTGGCTGAGGGCTGCNCAAAGGACAAGGCTAGGGTAAAAGGGGGCAAATGTGGCCACCACAAAAATGTGTCTCACTGGTGTGAAGAATAATTTGGACTAATTCTTTTTAAGAACCGCCCCCCCCAAACTCAGGAAGCATCTTTGACCTCCCTCCCAACTGCCTAGGGAAAGCAGACAGAGGATCTGTTCCAGGAAGGGAGCTGTCACCAGAGATAAATATAGTATCAACGAGGTGAGGCGATAGGAACCTCGCACAGTTTTATTTATTAAAACTCCTCACTGTGTCCCATTGTCTCTGCACAGGCCAGCAAACATTTGTTTACCAAACATTTGTTTTTCCAGTTCCATGTCAACTGCCTTCCTCTTCCCTTGAGATTCCAAACCACTGCCTCCAACATCCTCCTGTCTTTAACTGGAGATGGTATTTAGAAAGGGAAGGGCTTCAGCCATTTGGGGGAGTTACTCCATTTTCCTGGGTCTCTCTCATGTATGTACATAATTAAAGTTTTGTTTGAGTTTCTCCTGTTAACCTGTCTTAAGTCAACTTAATTCTTAGACCAGCCAGATGAACTTAGNAGGGCTTCAGCCATTTGGGGGAGTTACTCCATTTTCCTGGGTCTCTCTCATGTATGTACATAATTAAAGTTTTGTTTGAGTTTCTCCTGTTAACCTGTCTTAAGTCAACTTAATTCTTAGACCAGCCAGATGAACTTAGAAGGATAGAGGAAAATTTTTTCCTCCCCAGCAGGGGCACAGAGGGGTCACATGCCGTAACTTGCCAAGTCACACAGCTGGTAGCTGACAGAGTAAGGATGTAGACCTGGCAGTTAGGCTGCTATTGCCAGTTCGTGCATTTGAGTCACCACTGTGTATCTTTTATCATGCAGAGGGCAACATTCTAGAAAAGAGAAGCGATGTGCCACAGCCCTGGAACTCTGGAACTCCACCAAAGAGGTCCCTTTTGTGGGGCTTGCCCTTACTCTACTAGTGGAGGGTGCAGCAGTGACTGGGAGGCAGAAGACCCGGTTCTTAGCCTCTTCTTTCTCACTCACCCTGTGACCTCGGTCAGGTCTGAGCAACTCTATTGGCCTGAGGACTTCCAGGCAGTCGTTTAGGTTCATCTAAGTTTACCATGGAAGAGAGCATGACACTGTTCCTGCCCAGGCTCACTTTACTGATTAGAGTAAAATCAGAGAGATGAAATACTTCCTAAGCTGGCAGTGAATAGCACCCAGTGTGCAAAAAGACTTTGACAACTAACCTGCAGAAATTACTATTACACAGTCCTACCATGAAGGCCTGATCTAAACTTCCACTGCCTGGGAGGAATTTCATTTCAGAACCAGACTGTGAAAAGCCCATGGTTACCCCTTTGATTGAGTCTTAAGGAATTACCACTTTTGCAAGTGAAAGATGGTTGAACATTGGCAATCCCATGCAGCTCAACCTCCACACAACCTTTTCTAAATCAAGTCTCCCTCTCCCAACCACCACTGGTTTTCTGGCATGAGAGGACCAGGGCAGTGTGGGCAGCTGCTGATAAAGAACAATGGCTTAATGACGCAGGAGCCATCTCAAATCCTGAGGATAAAGGTTGATAGGATGGGCTTCAGGGAGTTTATTAGGGAAAAGCACACCACCCCAAACAGAACAAAATAACCCTGCCCCCAAACCAGTTACTCTCTCAGCTTAAAAAAACCCCACAGTTTTGCTAGTGAATCAGGAGTGATTCTTGGCAAGAGCCAATTTTCCTTAATCTCTGCAGCTAAATTATCTGGTGGAGTCAGCATGTATCTGGACCAATGCTATTTGGTCAGCTTTTTAAAAAAAATTCCCAGCAGTACTAAGTGACTGTGCAATATTCAGGTCAGTTCAGTCGCTCAGTCGTGTCCGACTCTTTGCAACCCCATGAATTGTAGCACTCCAGGCCTCCCTGTCCAACATCAACTCCCGGCGTTCACTCAAACTCACGTCCATCGAGTTGGTGATGGCTATCCAGCCATCTCATCCTCGGTCGTCCCCTTCTCCTCCTGCCCCCAATCCCTCCCAGCATCAGAGTCTTTTCCAATGAGTCAACTCTTCGCATGAGGTGGCCAAAGTACTGGACTTTCAGCTTTAGCATCATTCCTTCCAAAGAACATCCAGGACTGATCTCCTTTAGAAAGGACTGGTTGGATCTCCTTGCAGTCCAAGTGACTCTCAAGAGTCTTCTCCAACACCACAGTTCAAAACCATCAATTCTTTGGCACTCAGCTTTCTACACAGTCCAACTCTCACATCCATACATGCAATATTCATAGTCTTTAAAAAGTCCATTTAATGAAGTCTCACTTAATCACAAGCATAGAGGTAACAGAATATAAGTACAAAAATACACATATGTGTTCTATTATTGCTAAACCATTTTGCAAATTCAAGACAGTGGCTGTTTTTTGTGTTTTGATCACACTGTCACCCATATCAGGCCTGGCTACAATAACAGGTGCACTGGAAGTAATGTTCAGATTCCCTCAACTTAGAAGGAAGTTTCAAAATTTCAACCCCTAGGGCCAGTGATGAGTTATTTTAGAAAGAGAAACAGGAGAAGTAAATGAGATTAAGAACTTCTTTTGTGGAAGGTGACAGTTTAAAATTACACTAGCTCCTAAACAGAAAATGATGCCTGTAGCTATCTGGATTAAAAAAAAACCAAAACTACCATTTTCTGAAAAGTAGATTGAAGGAAAATAAAATAACTAGTCCAAATGTAGGAAGGAAGGTCAGAGGCCAACCTGCCAACTCCTGCCCTTTCTTCAACTAACCGAAACGTGCCAGTGTCTCCTGGGACTCGTGGCCTCAGTGTGCTGCTGGGGCGTCCCTCTCCTCTGTGATGTGGAACTACCCCGACAACAGACTCTGAAACCTAAAGAAACACACTCCCTTGGAGCAACTCCAAGACACGCTTGCCTGCAGAATTTTCTTCTAAAGTAAAGCAGAATGGTGAAGTCTCAGGATGTCTCATTAAGGTATTTTAGAATTCTTTGTTCTGGATGTAACTTCTCTTTATTCAAGTATGCGTGGTTGTGCTCAGCTGCGGCCAACTCTTGGCGNAATTTTCTTCTAAAGTAAAGCAGAATGGTGAAGTCTCAGGATGTCTCATTAAGGTATTTTAGAATTCTTTGTTCTGGATGTAACTTCTCTTTATTCAAGTATGCGTGGTTGTGCTCAGCTGCGGCCAACTCTTGGCGACCCCATGGACTGTAGCCCACCGGGCTCCTCTGTCCGTGGGATTTTCCAGGCAAGAATACTGGAGTGGGTTGCCCTCTCTTCTTCCAGGGGTTCTTCCTGACCCAGGGACAGAACCCTCGACTCCTGCGTCTCCTGCATTGCAAGTGGACTCTTTACCACTGCACCACCTGGGCATCCATTCAAGTATGAGATTTCTATAATTCAAAACTGTCTTTGGGGGAATTTGTCTTCATTTCTCAGAAGTCCACCGAAAACTTTCCTAGAAACCAGCATTAGAGATTGAGGCTCAGCTTCACTGGTTTGTTTAATGCTTCCAGGCTGGTGCCATCTTACAAAGAACCAAACTCTTTTAAAGATGCCCCAAGGGGCAGATGCCCAAGCCTTGTAAAGGGAGGGCCAGAATAATGAGACCTATCCTGTGGGGGTGGAGGAATCAGTGGTTGCTCAATGAGGTAGGGGGTGAAAGTTCGTCATAGCAGACAACCAATTCTATTTCCTGTGAAGTCTGGTTTTTGACCTAGTTCTCATAAAGTATGCTAAATAAAATAAGTTTGCCTGCCTTTAGAGCTAAGCCTGCTGCTGTTCCCAAAGGGATGCTATAATTATGTATACAATCTGAGCACACCATACTAAGTGACTGTCTTCTTTGTGCCAGTACTGGGAGAAATAGCAGCACTGTCATGTATACATACAACTTAATCAGGCTACTTACTCTTAAATACACTGTTAATTTCCAGGTGGTACATCCATGACAGGTTTTTCTGGTAACTCAGTGGTAAAGAATCTGCCTGCCAATGCAAGAGATGCAGGAGACTCGGGTTCAATCCCTGGTTCAGGAAGACCCCCTGGAGGAAATGGCAACCCACTCCAATATTCTTGCTGGGACAATCCCATGAACAGAAGTGCCTGGTGGGTTACAGTCCAGAGTTGGACACACCTGAGTGGCTGAGCATACACACACATCCCTGACATGTGAGCCTCACGTATACACGGCCACCAGGTGGCTGGAAGGACAGAAACTCTTTGCTGATGTTTTGTGAGGTGCAGGGTGGTAGATAAAAGGGAACAGGGAGCCTGAGTTCTAGCCCTGTCTCTGCCTTTTCTTGAGCAAGTCATTTTACTTCTTTACTCTCAGTTTTCTCATCTGTAAAATGGCCCTAGTATCATCCATTTTATTAGCCATGAAAAGAAGGTGTATGTGAAATTACTAATCAATGATTTAGGTCCCTGAATATTCATTGGAAGGACTGATGCTGAAGCTCCAATACTATGGCCACCTGATGCAAAGAACCAACTGACTGGAAAAGACCTCAGTGCTGGGAAAGATTGAGGGCAGGAGGAGAAGGGGGCAACAGACGATGAGNTTACTAATCAATGATTTAGGTCCCTGAATATTCATTGGAAGGACTGATGCTGAAGCTCCAATACTATGGCCACCTGATGCAAAGAACCAACTGACTGGAAAAGACCTCAGTGCTGGGAAAGATTGAGGGCAGGAGGAGAAGGGGGCAACAGAGGATGAGACGGTTGCATGGCATCACTGATTCAATGGACATGAGTCTGAGCAAACTCTAAGACATGGTGAAGGACAGGAAAGCCTGGTATGCTGCAGTCCAGGGGGTTGCAAAGAGTCGGACAGAACTTAGTGACTGAACAACAAATTTGGGACATAATTATTATAATCTTTATCATTGCTGGCGGGCTACATAAAGGACAGCCTTGAATGTTAGACAGAGAGAAGACAGTGATTCTCAGATCAAAGTCCTCCCATCTGGCTGCTGAGTACAGTGGTCGCTAGCAGGCCTCGGCCAGATGGTCTGGGTTCCAATCCCCAGAACTGTATCAGTCGAGTGGCCCGCTGGAAGCTAAATGGGCCCCTGTCTCAATCCCTTCTCTTTACATTGGGGAAAACAGTCGCACCTATGTCACAGGATTTTTGTGAGAATTTAGAGCTAATTCACCAGTAAAGTTTAGACTGATAGTAAATGCCATATAATTATTTGCTATTCCTTTTCTGTGTATTCCGAATTCAATTAACACTTGATGGGTGGATTATTTTCAGCAAATTTAAAATTCTGAGATAAAGGATCTTGCCATTCAGAATCTTTCCTGTACACTTTTGATTTGAGGAAAAAATAAATGTTAGGGAAGTAAGTCATCTGCCAAAATAAAGCCAACAGCCATTCTCCCTTATTTTTCCCTAGTGAATAGAGACTTTAAAAAATGGGAATTTGAAAAAGGTGGCAGCTTCTTTCTTTCTTAAGCCTTTGTCAGGCAAAGAGAGAGTAAGACTAAGGACAGTAGTAATGGAACCAAGGGACTCCAGGTAGACTTTCATGGAGAAGGATCCTGTGCCCTGCACTTGCCAGGGCCTCTGGAACCTTCCAGGGCCAGTTCTGGGGCAGGAAAGCTGGCTGTTGCCTGCCCCGTGACCACGGCCCCTGGGAGGCCCTGCTGGGGGAGCTTCTTGTCCCACTCCCCCGCAGCTGTGGTCCACTCATCCTGAGAGACCCCCAGGGTTCACCCTCCAGGGCTCAAGCCCTACTTCTCCTACAAGTAAGACACGGTGGGGCAAGCAAGGTTGCTCTGGAGTTGAGAAGCGTGCTTCTTCTAGAGGAGAAACTCTGAAGCTGGAAAAAGTCATCTGGACAGTGTCAGGCACCGTCAGACGGAATTTCTCTGTGACTTCATCTACATCATCTGNAAAAAAAAAAAACAAACTTAGCATGGTGTCACAGAGCAGGGGGCTAAAAAGCTTGATGGGGCTACTAAATTGGAACATAATCATTTTAAAACCTGGAATATAACCCCCAAGGAAAAAGAGAATGATTGGCATTGTACTCTTTTGCAAATAACGAATTTTCAAAGTTTAAAATCTGCAGGCCTACTTTCTCTCCAGTGTAAGGAGCCCAGTGAAAGAGGCAGACGTGCTGCAGACTTGCTGGGCTTCTCCAAGTGGACCTTAGCTCAGCACAGCAATTCCTGGTCATGGTTCCACTGGCACAATAGCTACTACTCCAGAGAAGAAGACCCAGTCAGTGCCTAGGCACCCTGGAAGACCCTGCTGAGGTCCACTTCCTTTAGGGGAGTGTCCCTGTCCCTCGAGCATGTTGGGGTCACCTGCATTGTGGGCCCTGGGCACCCTGCGCCTGCACCCATCAGTATGGATGCTGCACTTCTTTGTTCGTGGGTCTTGAAGGCAGGCCCATGACTATGGCCAGATATATTAATATTAATACATTCACAGCACCCAGCACTATACCTGCCCACAGAGGGCGCCCAGTGCAGCGAATGAAATAAGGAACCACCTTCTTCCTGGTCCCTGGCAATCAATGTGGCCCCACATCCTTTCTTGAGCATTTAACAGCTCCCTTGGGATCCTGGAGGTGGTAATCATGGAAGACAATCTCTAAAGAATTCAGTAGCAACCCAGAGGCTGATAAGAGGAGGGCTCGGATTAGGTATCACCAGGGCCAGCCCTAGCACTCTGTGCAAACTGGAAAAAGATGCCTCTTCCTTTAGGCAGACCCAGCCCTGCACCACAGCTCACAGTTTAGTGAGCAGAGCTCTAAGCTGGATTTTACCCTCACATATCCTTTACCCAGGCGCCCGCATGCAGTTAACCCGTATACAGTGGCCTTGGCAGGTGCCATTGAGGGGTCTCGTTCAGGGGCCAAGGAGACAAATTGGTGTGCTACAGCAGCAGTCTCCAACCTTTTTGGCACCAGGAAGCAATTTCGTGGAAGACAATTTTTCCATGGAAGGTGGTGGGGAGGGGGGATGGTTTGGGGATGATTCAGTGCATTACATTTATTGTACGCTTTATTTCTGTTATTAGTACATTAGCTCCACCTCAGATCATGAGGCATTAGATATTGGAGGTTGGGAATCCCTGTGCTAGACTGACATGGCTGGCGGGGGGCAAGGGAGCCAGAGGTAGAGTGATGGGGACATGCTCTTTCTGTGGGAAGTGGCGGTGTCCCAGCATGGCTCCTCGCCACCCCCACAGGCACATCATTCAGCGGCAGCCACACAGAGCCCCTCCCTTCCTCCCCATCAAGATTCTCCTTCCATGATGGAGGAACACACTTAGGTGTGTTTATCATATATGGAATGGCGGGGGCTGGGGGGGGGTCCACTCCCTCCTTCCTTTGCAACCAAGGAGAACATAAAGGAGGGAGGTTTTGGAATACTTTTTACTCATTATCAAGCAACAAATAGAAACACAACACCTTCAGAGGACACTTGGCAGGGACAGTGAATGGGGACCAGGGGTGGGGACGGTGGAAGAGAATCCAGCTTGAGGTGACAGAGCTGTGTCCCTACCCTGCCAGGGAGATGACCCTTCACCCTGGGAGGAGGCTTAAGGGCAGAAACCGGTACAACATTTTCCAGCTTCCCATTCCTACAGCTCACAGTCTTCTTGGTCCTAAATCATTTTGTTTCTAAAATGTCTTGACAGATCAAATTGAAGTCCAGAACCTATGATTTTTATCCCCAGGGATACAGGGAAAGAAGGGACCTACCAAACATCCAACACCATCCGGCCATTTTTCTAAGATTAAGAAATTAAGTCACTCTTTAGACTCATGTTTTCTTTGTAAACAAAACTGAAATTGTTTAGTACTCTCAGCAGGCAGTACTTGAAATGTTTCATTGATCAATTTTTTTAACATCATTCAAAGTTTCAACATTTCTGTGAACTTGTGGAGCACCAGAATAGACACATCCTTTAAATACATCCCATAAATTTAGAATAAATGCAAAAAAAAAATCAGATAATAGCATCCAGCATTTACGAAGTACAGTCAACCCTTGAACAACATGGGTTTGAGCTGCGCAGGTCCACTTACACGTGGCCCTTTTTCAGTAGTAAATACTATAGTACATGAACAAAGCAAGAATGAGGAGATGAGGTTCAAACCCAGCAGCCTTGAATGGAAAAATCTGAGCAGATCCTGAGGTGTGATGCACCGAAACAGGTTACCCATCCAGCCACACGCACGAGGCTGGAAAACTGTGACACTTTTTTTCTTTGGACACCTCAGAGGCATTCCCAAGATACAAGTTTCAGGGGCCTTGTGGTGTTTTCTGCCATAGCAAGAATTCAAAGGAACAAGAGGCCACAGGAAGACTATAGAAACGACTCTACCGCAGCCCCCTGCATGGGCATCCTGTGCGCTGGGCTGGGTTTTGTCCCCACTTCCACCTCGCTCTTCTTTTCCTGTGTTCTCAAAGAGGGCTGCCAGCTCTAGTGGTAACTGCTCCAAGACTCTCCAGCCAAGTCATCAACGAAAAACAAGACAGACATTTGGATTCCAAGCAGCTGATAAAAGGGGTGGCGGGGAAGACAGGCAGGGGACCTAACATCACTTTGTCCCTGTCTGCTGAGGGCCATGGTTCAGCCTCATCCAACTGGCTCCTGGCACCCTGCTCAGCCTATGTCAAGGAGTAGCTTTCATGCAAGGATATAGGTAGATAGTGTCTTTCTTTTTCCATTGCTGAGGTTTGACAATTTCTCTTTGACTTCATAGAAAAAAATTGTCATTTGTAACATAGGGAAGAAAAACATCTTCAAAACAATAAAAAGCCCTTCAACATCCCCAAGCACCATCTTCTCAAAGATGGGCTTAAGAATAACTAAAAAATAAGCAAATAAACTAGAAAAGGCACATTATTCAATGACAGATATCCAAAATTCGAGCCACAAACTCCATCTCCCCTGAGTATCCACCCATGCATTCTGTCTGGGTTTTGTCTGAAACACTTGGGCTTGGAATAGTGGAAAAGGCATTCATTATTTTAGTAATAACACCTAATGTTTGAGAACTTGTTATGTACTAAACTCTTTATATGAATGTAACCTTATTTAATTTTAAGTTCCTTAGGGGGTAGGTACTATTTTTATGTCCTCCCCCACTCCCCCATTTCACAGATGAGAAAACAAAGGCTCAAACAGATTAAATAGTTGATTAGAACGTAGGATTTCTTATTGGTCCTATGAGAGCACTGCTGCTACTGCTAAGTCGCTTCAGTCGTGTCCAACTCTGTGCGACCCCAAAACACTACCTGTCCTAAATCAGACTTGAGAGGCTAGCAGTCTCCAACAGGCACATTTGTAGGAATGGGTTCTGTGAATCATAACAAATACACAAATCTAAGACTTTTTAGTTGGTAATCATTGAGTAAGCACTCCAAAAAGCAACAAGTCACACATATTTGGGGTGTTTTATGAACATTATTATTGATATTATTTACTTGTTTATTTGGCTACACTGGGTCTGAGTTGCAGCACATAGGATCTAGTTCTCTGATCAGGATTGAACCTGGGTCCCCTGAATTGGAAGCTCAGAGTCTTGGCCACTGGACCACCAAGAAGTCCCATGAGCATTATATTTTCATTCTCAAGCCAAATTCTAGAGAAATGGCCTGTGTTATGCTAAACAAGATTTTAAAATATTTGTGCATACATTGGCATCTGTGCAGAGAGTTTTGAGGTTCAATTCATTGCTGTATCTGGGACATTTTTCAGAAGCGTATTTAACTCCAACAATTGTTTCTTTCAGTATTACTAAGGTTTTAAACCATATATGAAGTACATCTTTTGAGTTCAGCAGAGAAACAGTTTTATTTCCTGATTTTTAAATCCAGGTCTGAGAGTTACAATGCATAACGATTTTTAACATGTTGCAGGGTTTTACACAGTGTATTTTCTGTTTGATAATACCTGATCCACCATTTCACTAGGAGAGGGATGAAAAGAAAAAGTTTGTCTTTCAACTCTGATTTGTCCTGAATCTGGAAACGATGCTTTTAAAGGAATTTCCTTCGTCAATCTTCATGTTTAATACCAAGAAATGGAAATGGGAGAAGAATCAAACATTTATTATCATAAAACTCTTATTAAAATGGTAAAGAATATATAATTATTTCCTAGCAATGAGTTCTACCACCACCACTGCTTACAGATACCACCAAACAATGGATAAAATTATGTCATACAGTTTATAAGGCAATTTACACATAGGCTTTATCACTTCAACCTCATTGTTCCTGGAGGAAGTATTTTTATCTCTAGCTTATAGAAGAAAAAAACTGTATTTATGACAAGCTAAGCAGCTTGCAGAGTACATTAATATGGGATAATGATTAATTCTTAACATGTTGATATATTTCCATCCCATAATTTTCTGCAAGTATTATTTTTTCATTATAAAATTGAGATCAAAGCATTTAAACAACTTGGCATCTAGACTTTTCACCATTAGTTATGGTGAGTATGTATCAATTTAGTTTGCCATTTCCTTATAGTTGTGTATTGAAACAACTTCCCATTTCTTGCTATTATAAATAATGTTGATAGAAAACAAACTTACGGTTACCAAAAGGGAAAGGGTAGGGAGGAGGGTAAATTAGGAGCTTGGGATTAACAGATACATATTGCTATACATAAATACACAAACTACAAGTGCTATGATATAGCACAGATAACTATAGTCAATGGCTTATAAAAACATATAATGGAATTTGCATGTGCACATGTGCACGTGCACACATACACACATAAGGTCTTCCCAGGAGGCTCAGTGGTAAAGAAACCTGCCAATGCAGGAGATGCAGGTTTGATCCTTTGGTTGAGAAGATCCCCTAGAGAAGGAAATGGTAACCTACTTCAGTATACTTGCCTGGAAATTTCCATGGACACAGAAGCCTGGAGGGCTGCGGACTATGGTGTCACAAAGAGTCAGATGCAACTGAACATGTATACATACACATATATATATTGGAATCACTTTGCCATACACTAGAAAGTAACAACATTGTAAATTAACTATACTTCAAATAAATAAAGCTGAGATAAACATCTCTGGGCAAATATCCACTTAAAAATTTTTTGTTGTTCAGTTTCTAAGTCATGTCCACCTCTTTGCAACCTCATGGACTACAGCATGTTAGGCTTCCCAGTCTTTCACTATCTCCAGGAGTTTGCTCAAATTGAGGTCCATTGTATCAATGATGCCATCCAACTATCTCATCCTCTGTCGTCCCCTTCTTCTCCTGCCCTCAATCTTTCCCAACATTAGGATCTTTTCTAAAAACAATTTTAGCTTATTTATTTTTATTGAAGTATAGCTGACTTACAACATTATATTAGTTTCATGTGTACAGCATAGTGATTTAGTATTTTTACATATTATACTGGGCTTCCCTGGTGGCTCAGAGGTTAAAGCGTCTGCCTGCAATGCAGGAGACCTGGGTTGGATCTCTGGGTCAGGAAGATCCCCTGGAGAAGGAAATGGCAACCCACTCCAGTATTCTTGCCCAGAGAATTCCATGGATGGAGGAGCCTGGTGGGCCACAGTCCACGGGGTTGTAGAGTCGGACACAACTGAGCGACTTCACTTTCACTTTCATACTTCATTAAGCTCAGTTCAGTCACTCAGTTGTGTCCGACTCTTCGCAACCCCATTGACTGCAGCACGCCAGGCTTCCCTGTCCATCACCAACTCTGAGAGCTTGCTCAAACTCATCGAGTTGGTGATACCATCCAACCATTTCATCCTCTGTCATCCCCTTTTCCTCCTGCCTTCAATCTTTCCCAGCATCAGGGTTTTTTCCAGTGAGTCAGTTCTTCACATCAGGTGGGCAAAGGATTGGAGCTTCAGCTTCAGCATTAGCCCTTCCAACAAATATCCAGGACTGATTTCCTTTAGGATGCACTGGTTGGGTCTCTTTGCAGTCCAAGGGACTCTTGAGAGTCTTCTCCAACACCACGGTTCAAAAGCATCAATTCTTCAGCACTCAACTTTTTTTATGGCACTTAATACTTCATGAAAGGTTATTACAAGATAACTTTAAATATTTAATCTTCTTTGAGTTACTGAAAAACTAAGTAAGGCCAGACTTACTTCTGTTTTAAAACTCTGTCTTCCTTAAGTGTGAAACCTAAGTTTTTGTTTCATTTTTGTCTCTCCCTTAATTAAAGCATTGACATATTATTATCAAGACTGCTTGTTCAGATGACATCGTCCTTGTAACCAATCTACCTACTAAGAGAGTGGAGCAAGAAACCGAAATGGCCTGTTGGACCAAGAATCTGGAATTTGCTGGGTAAAGCCTTTCACAACTCTATTTTCCCAGCTGTGAGTGGAATTTGAATTCCTTGGGGTTGGGATGTGCTGAAGAAGGCACGCTGATGTCTAGTCTATGCCATCATCTGCAGCTATTCCTCTCCACCTTCCATGCTGCTCTGGAAGGAGGGCGGAAGAAAGGGAAAGGAGAAAAAAGGGAAAGGAAGTCTACTGGAATCAAACATGCTTCCATGAAGAGGGCCCGCATCTGCATCTACACACCCTATCAAGGGGATAACAGCCAGACATGCCAAGGAAAAGGAAGGCAAGCATCCAAACCAAAAACAGTCCTCACACCAAAAATATATTAAAACCCACACAAGTTATGCAGGGATACTCCCTCATCTAAATAGCCCTCCAAGACTACAGAAGATAACTGTTTCTCCTAAACTCATGGAGTAAGAGAAATATAAGCACAATGAAGAGGCAGAGGAACCACTCCCAGTTAATACATTACTGACCAGAGGATTTTCCCAAAAACTAATGCCTGTGGCCAGTGTTTTGTTATGTAAGTGAACACTGAAACATCTCTAGTCAATAATGTTCGGGTAACAAGACATAGTAGTATGTCTCTGGTCAATAAATTTTTAAAGACCAGGAGAACTCCCCTGTAGGAACACACAATAAAGCAGACTTCTTCAGTCTAATAGACACTGGGTTCAAAAAATAAATTAGGCTATCCTTAAATTTCTTAAGAAATTAAGAAATGACGATTGTTGTAAAAAGGACCTAGAAACTATAAGGAATTAGGCTATCCTTAAATTTCTTAAGGAATTAAGAAATGACGATTGCTGTAAAAAGGACCTAGAAACTATAAGGAGATGACAAGAAAAATTAGATAATTAATTTTCTGAGACAAAAGCTGAGCTAAAGGCACTGAACAGTGGAATGAATAATGCAGAAGATCAAATAAGTGATCTGGAAGATAGAATAATGGAAATTACTCAAAACAGCAGACAGAAAGCCAAATGGAAAAAAAAAAAAGAAAGCACTATAAAAGACCTATGGGATAACATAAAGTGGGCTATTTTGCACATAATAGGAATTTAGAAGGAGAAGAAAGAGAAAGAGGGGTTGAAAATGTATTTGAAGAAATCATGGCTGAAAACTTCCCAAACCTAGAGAAGGAAACAGATGTCCAGATACAGAAAGCACAGAGGTCCCAAACAAGACAAACCCAAACAGACCTAGACTAAAACATATTATATTAACAATGGCAAAAATTAAAGATAGAGGATTCTAAAGGCAGCAAGAGAGAAAAAAAGATTAATTACAACGGAACCCCCATAAGGCTATCAGCTGATTCCTCTACAGAAACAATGCAGGCCAGAAAGTGGAAAAATATATTCAAAGTCTTGAAAGGGAAAAACCTGCAACCTAGAATACTCTGCCCAGCAAGATTATAATTTAGAATAGGAGGAGAAATAAAGAATTTCCCAGACAAGCAAAAACTAAAAGAATACAGCAATACTAAAGCTGTCCTAAAAGAAATATTGGAAGGTCTTTAGAGAAGAAAAGCAGAAAGATATAGGAAGGGGGAAATCACAATTGGAAAGTAAATCACTTAAATTAGCCAGTATTCAGATCAAAAAGAAAAAAACACACACCTATTTGTAGAAGCAATGATAAACACAAGTAATAGCAAAAAGATAAACATGAAGATGTAAAAAAGGGGATCAACATCATAAAATGTGTGGGAGGAGAGAAAGAGAAAACAGATTTTCTTTTTAGAATGTGTTTGAGCCTATATGACTATCAATCTAAAACAAGCAGATAAAGGACAGGGTTACTATACTTGAAAAAGAGGACAACCACAAATCAAAAATATAAAATAGATTCACAAAAACTAAAGAGAACAGAAGCATAAAAGGAAATCAAACCACAAAAAGAAAAAAGAAAAGAACAAAGAAGAAACAAAAAATCAACTGGGAAACAAGGTTTAAAAATGAGAATAAATACATATGCATCAATAATTACCTTAAACACCAATGAGCTGAATGCTCCAATCAAAAGACATAGAATGGTAGACTAAATAAGAAAAACAAGAGCCTACAAATGCTGCCTACAAGAGACCCACCTTCAGACAAAGGACACACAGATTTAAAGTGACAGGACAGAAAAAGATATTTCATGCAAACAGAAATGACAAGAAAGCAGGAGTTACAATACTAATATCAGACAAAATAGACTTTAAAGCAAAGACTATAAAGAAAGATAAAGAAAAGACTATATAACGATAACAGGATCAATACAAGAGGGTTTTACACTTATTAACATATATGCACCTAATATAGAAGCACCCAAATATATAAAACAAATACTAACAGACACAAAGGGAGAAATTGATAAGAATACAATAATAGTAGACTTTAACACCCCACTCACATCAATGGACCGATCTTCTAGACAGAAAATCAATAAAGCAAAGAGATTCTAAGTGATACAGTAGAAGTTAGACTAAACATATTTTTAGGACATTATATCTCCCCCCAAACACAATACACATTCTTTTCAAGTGCACATGGAACATTCTCTAGGACTGACCACATACCAAGGCACAAAACTAACCACAAATAATTAAGAGTACAGAAATTATTTCAAGCATCTTCTTTGACCACGACAACATGAACTAGAAACCAACCAAGGGAAAATGAGAAAAAAACAAGTACATGGAGACTAAACAACATGCTACTAAGAAAACAAGGTGTCAACAAAGAAATCAAAAAGGAAATTTAAAAATATCTTGAGACAAATGACAAAACACAGCTACACAAAATCGATGGGATGCTGCAAAAGCAGTTCTTAGAGGGAAGTTCATAGCAATATAGGCTTTCTTCAAAAATCTCAAATAAACAACTTAACAAGAACCAGACAAAGAAGAGCAAACAAAACCTAAAGTTAGCAGGAGGAGGAAATAATAAACAATGGGGAGGAAAAAATAAAATAGAAATTAAAAAAAAAGAACAGAAAAAAATCAATAAATCACAAAGGGTAAACAAAACTGACAAGTCTCTGGCCAGACTCACCAAGGAGAGAGAGAGAACCCAAATAAAATAAGAAATGAAAAAGGAGAAATCTCAACCAATACCACAGAAATACAAAAAACATAAGAGAATACTATGAACAATTATATGCCAACAAATTTGATAACCTAGAAGAAATGGACAATTTTATAGAAACATACATCCCACCAAAACCCAATCAAGAAGAAACAGATAATTTAAATAGACCAAATAGGCTCTAAAACAAACTCGCTACGAAAGTCCAAGACCAGACAGCTTCACAAGCGAGTTCTACCAAATAAAGAATTTAGAGTGATTCTTCTCAAGCTCTCCCCAAACACTGAAGACTAGAGAACGCTCACAAAGACATTCTATATAGCCATAACACCCATAAAACCAGACAAAGATACCACCAAAAAAGAAGATTACAGGTCAAGGTCTTTGATGAACATAGATGAAAAAATTCTCAACAAAATACTAGCAAACTGAATCCAACAATACCAACATGGTCTAACATGACCAAGTAGGATTCATCCCAAGTTCACGAGAATGGTTCAACATACACAAGTCATCAGTGTAATACATCATATTATAAAAGTAAAAAACCACAGGATCACCTGAATATGTGCAGAAAAAGCATTTGACAAATTGTTTTTCACAAATTCAACATCAATTCATGATAAAAACTCTCACCAAAGTGGGTAAAGAGGGACTACATCTCAACATAATAAAAGCCATTTATGATAAACTTACAACCAATATGATACTCAATGGTAACAAGCTGAAGAACCTTTCCAATAAAATCTAGAACAAGACAAGTGTGCCCACTTTCATGTCTATTCAACATAGTATTGGCAGTCCTAGCCACAGCAATCAGACAAGAAAAAGAAATAAAACGTATCCAAATTGGAAGAGAAGAAGTAAAACTGTCACTATATGCAGATGACGTGATATTACATATAGAAAGTTCTAAGGACTCCACACAAAAACTGCTATAATAAATGAATTCAGCAAAGTAGCAGGATAAAAGAGTAGCATTCAGAAATTGACTGCATTTTACACTAACAATGAAATATCAGAAAAGAAGTATGCACACACACACCCTAGGAATAAACCTGACTAAACAGGTGAAAGAATTATATGTTGAGAACTATAAAACATTAATACAAGAAATTAAAGAGGATTCAAAGAAGTGGAAAGATAGTATCATGCTCTTAGAAGAATTAGCATTGTTAAAATGGCCATACTACCCAAAGCAATCTACAGATTTAATACAATCCATATCAAATTACCCATGAGATTTTTTTCACAGAACTAGAACAAATAATCTCAAAATGTATTTGTTGTTCTTGTTGTTTAGTTGCAAAGCTGTGTCTGACTCTTTTGTGACCCCATGGCCTAGAGCCTACCTGGCTCCCCTGTCCATGGGATTTCCCAGGCAATAATACTAGAGTGGGTTGCCATTTCTTTCTCAGGGGATCTTCCTGACCGAGGGATTGAACCTGTGTCTCCTGCTTGGCAGGCAGATTCTTTACCACTGAGTCACCTGGGAAGCCCCCCATGGCACCATAAAAGACCCAGAATTGCCAAAGCAATCCTGAGGGAACTCTCCCATATTTCAGACAATACTACAAAGCTACAGTAATCAAAACACTGTGGTTTGGTACAAAAACAGCCATATGGATCAATGGGACAGAACAGAGAGCAAAAAAATAAACCCACACACCTATAGGCAATTAATCTTCGACAAAAGAGGTAAGAACATAAAACAGGAAAAAGTCTCTTCAGGAAGTGGTGCTGGGAAAGTTGGACAGATGCATGTAAATCAATGAAGCTTAAACAGTGGAACCAGAGATCAAATTGCCAACATCTGCTGGATCATCAAAAAAGCAAGCGAGTTCCAGAAACACATCTACTTCTGCTTTATTAACTATGCCAAAGCCTTTGACTGTGTGGATCACAATAAACTGTGGAAAATTCTGAAAGAGATGGGCCTATCAGACCACCTNGAAAACAGCCTGATGCTTGGGAAAGACTGATGCTTGGGAAAGACTGAAGGCAGGAGAAGGGGACGACAGAGGATGAGATGGTTGGATGGCATCACCGACTCAGTGGACATGAGTTTGAGCAAGCTTGGGGAGTTGGATGGACAGGGAAGCCTGGCGTGCTGCAGTCCATAGGGTTGCAAAGAGTCTGTAAGGACTGAGTGACTGAACGGAACTGAACTGAACTGAAGGATACATCTAAACTGAGATAGGGAGAAATAATCAGCCACCACTTTTGGTGTCCTACGTTACAGGTTTAGAATGTCTTCATTGTTCCAGTGCATTTCTCAAGTGTAGTGCTGGTGGTGGTGGGGAAGGGGGTACCTGCATAAGAAAACTTGAAATGGTTGTTAAAATGCGGATGTCTGGTCATCACCCCTGTCCTCCTGAGTTAAAATATTGGAGAAGGATGAAGCTCAACAACTATTCCCAGCTGATGCTGATGTATTCTAATCTGGGGGAAATAGTATCACAGCAGGCTTCTCACATTTGATATTAATGCAGATTCTGATTCAGTGGGTATGAGATGTTACCTAAGACTGTGTTTCTAACAAGCTCCCAGGTGTTGCTCAATACTGCTTGTTCATGGATCATAATTTGAGTACCAGGGCTGTGGTGGAAAGAACAGGATCAAAAGACCTAGGTTTGAATTCTGACTGTATAAATTAATGGCTGTGTGATCTTAGGGGCTTCCCTGGTGACTCAAATGGTAAAGAATTTGCTTGCCATGCTGGAGACCCAGGTTCAATCCCTGGGTCGGGACGATCCCCTGGAGAAGGGAAATGGCAACCCATTTCAGTATTCTTGCCTGGAGAATCCCATGGGCAGAGGAGCCTGGTGAGCTACAGTCCATGAGATTGCAAAGAGTCAGACACACTGAGTGACTAACACTTACACTTATGTGATCTTAAATGCAATGAGTTGTCTCTCTGCCTCAGTTTTCTTGTTTGTAAAATGGGAACTTTTTTGGAATTGTGGATAAAATATTTAGAGGGAGCTATATGTGACTAAGAAAGTGATGAGAAAGCCAAGAAAAAAATCTAGTTAGATATCTGCCTCATCAAAATAAAACAAAGCTTGAAATGTAAAAATAAAATAAAACCATAGACCTACCAGAAGAACTACTACTTTAGAAGTTACTGAAGATTTGTAAATTTTGAAAGGGAAAAGCCTTTCTAATCAAAACCAAAGAGAAATTATGAAAAAAGTTTGATAGCTTTGTCAGCAAAAAATTAAAGTCTTCAATGTGGGGTGTTTTTTTAAAATAAATAAAAAACACTTACAAACATTGGAGAAGGCAATAGCACCCCACTCCAGTACTCTTGGCTGGAAAATCCCATGGACGGAGGAACCTGGAAGGCTGCAGTCCATGGGGTCGCTGAGGGTCGGACACAACTGAGCGACTTCACTTCCACTTTTCACTTTCATGCGTTAGAGAAGGAAATGGCAACCCACTCCAGTGTTCTTGCCTGGAGAATCCCAGGGACAGAGGGAGCCTGGTGGGCTGTCATCTATGGGGTCGCACAAAGTCAGACACAACTGAAGTGACTTAGCAGTAGCAGTAGCAGCAGTATAAACATACTCTTGCCATATAATTCAGAATTTTCTCTCCTTGGTATTTACCCAAATGAGTTGAAAACTTATGTCCATATAAGAATTGCATGTAAATATTTACAGTAGGTTTATTTGTAATTGCCGAAACTTGGAAGCAACTAAGATATCCTTATCTAGGTGAATGGATAAATAAACTGTGGTACATTTAGACAATAAATATTATTCAGCCAAAAAGAAATGAGCTACCAAGCCAAGAAAAGATGTGAAGGAAGCTTAAATCTATATTACTAAGTGAAAGAAGCCAATGTAAAAAGGCTACATACTGTATCATTGAAACAGTATGACATTCTGGAAAAAGGCAAAACTATGGAGACTATAAAAAGATCAGTGGTTTCCAGGCATTAGAGAGGAGGAAAGGATGAGTAGGAAGAGGTTAGAAGGTTTGTAGGGCAGTGGAACTATTGTGGATATATATCATTATACGTTTGTCCAGACCCATAGAATCTATAACACCAAGAGTGAATCCTAATGTAAACTATGGATTTGGGGTGACAGTGATGTGTTGGTATAGGTTAGGTTCATCAATGGTAACGTATGTACCACTCTGCTGCAGGATGTTGGTTGTGTGAGATGTCGATAGTGGGAAGGCTGTATTGCAGGGATAAAGGATACATGGGAACTCTCTTTACTTTATACTTAATTTTGCTGTGAATCTAAAACCACTCTAAAAAATTCTATTAAATGTAGTATATATATAAAAAACCAAACAGGGACTTCCCTGGCGGTCCAGTGGTTAAGACTGCACCTTCCAACGCCTGGAGTGCAGTTCCATCCCTGGTCAGAGAGCTAAGATCCCACATGCCTCGGGGCAAAAACAAACAAACAAACAAAAAAAAACCGAACAAACTTAAAAGAGAAGCAATATTGTAACAAAGTCAATAAGATTTTTGAAACAGTCCACATTAAAAAAAAATCCATAAGCCAAAGAAAAGGTCAAAAGACAAATAGGGTAAAATATTACAGACATATTATATCATATATTTAATTAAGGAATTAAAACTTTAAAAATCTATATGAAATTATTAAGAAAGAAAATAATTAGACCAATGAGCAAAGGACATAGACAACTAGAAAAACTAATATAGTTGACCAGTAAATTAAATGATGCTGATCTCCATTAACAATCAGATAAACAAATTTAAAATGAACAGGTAACATTAAGAATTACAGACTTTCATTTTTCTAAGATGATGTCTAATGTTAGCCAGGTGTAGGAAAAGGTACCTTCTCATATATGGCTGGAGATGGTATAAATTGGCACTTTTCTGGAGTCGAAACTCACCAAAAGTCTTGAAAATGCACATTCAAGACTTCTGCTTCTCAACATAAAACTTAAGATGAAATGACTGAGAGCTTTCCTTCTGAGATCAGAAACAGGGCAAAGAGGTCTGCTTTTACCGCTTCTATTTAGCATGCTGTGCTGTGCCTGTGCTTAATCGCTCTGTCTTGTCTGACTCTGCAACACTATGGACAGCAGCCCTCCAGGCTCCTCTGTCCATGGGGCTTCTCCAGGCAAGAATACTGTAATGGATTCTCATGCCCTCTCCTCCAGGGGATCTTCTCAACCCAGGGATTGAACCCAGGTCTCCTGCATTGCAGGCAGATTCTTTACCAGCTGAGCTACCAGGGAAGCCCATTTAGCACCCTAAGATTCTAGTCAGTACAATAAGGCAAGTAAAAGAAAAGATATCTAGATTGGATAGAAAAAAGTAAAACCATCTTTATTTGCAGAAAATATGACTATCTATGTAGAAAAGTCTAAGGAATCTACCAAAAAAGCTGGGGCTTCCCTTGTGGTTCAGCTAGTAAAGAATCCGCCAGCACTGCAGGAGACCTGGGTTCAATCCCTAGGTTGGGAAAATCCCCTGGAGAAGGGAAAGAATACCTACTCCATTATTCTGGCCTGGAGAATTCCACAGACTGTATACTCCATGGGTCACAAACAGCTGGACACAATAGAGACTTTTACACACTTACTTCACCAAAAAAGCTAGTAGAACTAATGAGTTTAGCAGGATTGCTAGGTATAAGACAAAACCCTCTATTTTTATTCACTAAGCAATGAATAATTGGACACTGCAGTAAAAAATCAATATAATTTGCAATGCATTAAATATATTAAATATTTAGGGGTAAATCTGATTAAAATGTATAAGGTCTGTACACTGATAGCTACAGAGCATCTCTGGGAGAAATAAAGAAGGTCTAAATGCTTCAGTCCCTGGGTTGGGAAGATCCCCTGGAGGAGAGCCTGGCAACCCACTCCAGTATTCTTGCCTGGAGAATCCCATGGACAGAGGAGCCTGGTGGGTTGTAATCCATGGGGTTGCAAAGAGTTGGACACGACTGAGCAACTAAACACAAATAAATGGAAATATATACTGGAGGGTATGTATATATGCTTGTGGATCAGAAGACTCAATATTGTTAATATGTCAATTTTCTTCAAACTTATAAACATATTCAGTGCAATCCTAGCATATTTTTGTTTTTGTTAATTGACAAGTTGATTCTAAATTCACATGTAAATGCAAAGAATCTAAATTAACGAGAACAACTTTGAAAAATAAACAAAGTTAGAAGAGTTATACTACCTAATTTCAAAACTCATTGTAAAGATACAGAAATCAAGGCAGCATGACATTGGTATAAAGATAGACTAATATACCAAAAGAACAAATAGAGTCTAAAAACAGACCCACACATATTGGTTAATTGACTTTTGACACAGTGCAAATGCAATTCAATGGATAAGGAAAGTCTTTTCAACTAATAATGCTAGTTGGACATCCATATGTGAAAAGAGGAACTTTGATCTGTACCTTCCACTATATGTAAAAGTGATCACAAAATGATTTAAAATGTAGATGTAAAGAACGAAACAAAGCAGAAAACCTTTGTGAACTTGTGTAGGGAAAGGTTTCTTAGATGTTACTAAAAGCATGCTCCATAAAAGAAAAAAAACGGATAAATTAGATGATCAAAATTACGAACTCCTGACCTTTGATAGATACTGAAAACAAAATGAAAAGAAATCAAGACTAGGAGACTATATTTTCAGATATCTGATAAAGGACTTGCATCTGAAACATAAAGACTTCTTAAAGCTCAATATTAAGAAAACAGGGAGTTCCCTGGAAGTTCAGTGGTTAGGACTTGAGCTTTCACTGCCATGGCCTGGGTTCAATCCCTGGTTGGAAAACTAAGATCCCGCAATCTGTGTGACATGGCCAAAAAAAAAAAAAAAAANTATAGACTAATATACCAAAAGAACAAATAGAGTCTAAAAACAGACCCACACATATTGGTTAATTGACTTTTGACACAGTGCAAATGCAATTCAATGGATAAGGAAAGTCTTTTCAACTAATAATGCTAGTTGGACATCCATATGTGAAAAGAGGAACTTTGATCTGTACCTTCCACTATATGTAAAAGTGATCACAAAATGATTTAAAATGTAGATGTAAAGAACGAAACAAAGCAGAAAACCTTTGTGAACTTGTGTAGGGAAAGGTTTCTTAGATGTTACTAAAAGCATGCTCCATAAAAGAAAAAAAACGATAAATTAGATGATCAAAATTACGAACTCCTGACCTTTGATAGATACTGAAAACAAAATGAAAAGAAATCAAGACTAGGAGACTATATTTTCAGATATCTGATAAAGGACTTGCATCTGAAACATAAAGACTTCTTAAAGCTCAATATTAAGAAAACAGGGAGTTCCCTGGAAGTTCAGTGGTTAGGACTTGAGCTTTCACTGCCATGGCCTGGGTTCAATCCCTGGTTGGAAAACTAAGATCCCGCAATCTGTGTGACATGGCCAAAAAAAAAAAAAAAAAAAAGTGAATTAAAAAAAACACACCAAGGTGCCATTGTACACCTATTAGAATGTCTGAATCATACCAGTTGTTGGTAAGGATGTGGAACAACTAGAACTCTCATGCATTGCCAGGGGAATGTAAGCTAGTAACAATCGCTTTGGAAACAGTTTGGCAGTTTCTTAAAAAGTGAAGCATGCACCTACCACATGACCCAGCAGGGGAGGAGCAGAGGGAAGGATACAAAGGGCATGAGAAGGCTTGTTGGGGTGAAGGGTTTACTCATTACCTTGACTGTTGTGATGGTTCACAGTTGTACACCTCTGCTGAAACTCATCAAATTGTGTACTTTAATTATGCACAGTCTATGATATGTCAATTATACCTTTCCTAATTGTTAGAGATGCTCACACTTCTCAGGAATTTTATCCTGAAGGAATAATGAATATAAAGCTTTATCTAAGGAATGTCTAACAGAGGATCATTATAATAGTGAAAAGCTGTGACTAGTTGTTCTCCTATGAAAAGACTAGTTAAGCAGATGATGGATTTCTATGTGGTCTCTGAAAATCGTGTTATATGAGAAGAGTATTAAACACCTGAGAAAATGCTCAGAATATATTTTTAAGTGGAAAAAAAGCAGATGACAGAAGTGAATCCATGCAATTGCTATGGAACACAAGATGGCAGTTCTTCCAATAAAGACAGAACTATCATAGTATCCACCAATCCTATTTCTGGATATATATCCAAAAGAATTGAAGGTAGGGTTTCTAGGAGATATTTGCACATTCACGTTCGTAGCAGCTCCACTCACAATAGTCAAGAGGTTAAAGCAACCTAAGTGTTGATTGATAGATGAATGGATAAACATTTAAACAAAATGTGTATATATACATACAATGAAATGTTATTCAGCCTTAAAAAAGGAAATAAATCCTGTCACATGCCACAGTCTGGATGAAACCTGAAAATATAATGCAACATGGTATATGCTCTGACCCCTTTATCCTTTCTGCTGCCTAGAATGTGGGTAGAGGTGCAACAGCCATATTGGAAACTCCCATATGGAAGGAAAACTTGAGGAAGGCAGAAGCAACAGCTGAAAGGAGCCTGGGTCCCTGATTAGAAATAGAGATCTTGTAGATCTTTTAAGCCTCTTTAGATCTTTTCGGTTATGTAGCAAAAGCAATGCTAACTGATACAGAATTTGAATACATGAATCAAGAACTCAGGACATTATGTTGGCTAGAAATAAAGATTTGAGAGTTTTCAAAATAGACGCAGTAGTAGAAATTCTGGGTGTGGATGAGATTGCTTTAAGGAGGGTACGGTGATAAGGGGGTAGAACTGAGGAGAGAGCCTCAAGTAATATCAGCACTTAAAGGAGAGAGGGGAGGGGATGCCAGGGAAGGGGTCTGAAATGGGAATAAGTCCAGGGCAGAAGGTGTCCAGCACATGAGGCCCCTCCCCTCGAGGGTTGGGCTGGCAGCCCCTGATGTGTGCCCCTTGTGTACACAGCTCACACAGACCTTCCTCTGCGTACTGCAAGCCCTTGTTTCCGTGTAGGCCTCCTGTGTAGGACCAGAAGGAAGCTCCTTGAAGTGCAGGGTCAATTGTTCATCCTTTTTATTGTACCCCAGTGCCTAGAGCAGTGACTGGTACGTTGTTGGAAAGGCAATAAATATTTGCAAGGGGAACTGAACTGAACTGCTGTTGGCAAGGAAGTCTTGGGAAGGGAGGGTTTCAGGAAGGAGGGAGTGGTCTGCAGGGCCAAATGTGGAGAACAATCGAGTAAGATAAGGCCTGTAAAGAGCCGGTGCCTTTTGGCTCAGTGTATCTGGCAATTATCTGACGACACTGGTGACCTTGGGGAGAAGTGTTTTCATGGGGACATAGGGGCAGAAAACATCTGTGGGGCAGGGTGCCTGGGCTGCGTGGCAGTGTGGAGTGATGGCTGCTCTTGGGAAGACTGGGGGAGAGAGGAGTTTTATTTTTCTATTAAATCGAGTTGCAACTACTGAGGCCATGTGACTAGAGCCCGTGCTCCACAACAAGAGAAGCCACCACACACAACTAGAGAAAAGCCAAGCACAGCAATGAAGACCCAGTGCACCCAAAAATAACATAAAAATTAAAAATAAACTGTGATAGGCGGAGAGCAGGGAGCCTGAGGGGGGAGCCTCCTTGTCCTCCCCAGGACCCTATGCCCGCACCCTTCTCGGAACTGATGACACGTGTCCTTATCCCTTGTGTGGTCCTTACTTATCTCCAGCTCCGTGACATCACCAGCATAACTTTAGAAGCTGTCACTATTTAAATTCTCACATCTGTTGACAACATAAAAAAGCATAAACTATGTTTTCACATTTTCCCCTGAACCCAAATGTAACTTTCTAGGAAGCAGAAGCTGTTCACGGACCACAGTGTATCAGGTAGGTGCTCGGCTGATGCCCGCTGCCCTTCTTTCCTCTCTATCAGAGCTTCAAACAGCACATATCAGTAAGGGGTGGTTCTCTGCTGGCCACTGACGCGGCTTCATAACAGCAGAGGGACACCCCACCATGAGAAAGGAGGGACCCCTGAAGGCAGGAAGGCTGGCATGGCTTTCTCACGCCTCTGGCAGCACATNCAAACAGCACATATCAGCAAGGGGTGGTTCTCTGCTGGCCACTGACGCGGCTTCATAACAGCAGAGGGACACCCCACCATGAGAAAGGAGGGACCCCTGAAGGCAGGAAGGCTGGCATGGCTTTCTCACGCCTCTGGCAGCACATGTGGGAAGCCCAGGCAGGGATGAGGGCAGGAGTTATGCATAGATTGCAGCATCATAAATGAAAGCCAATGAGTTGACAGCATTCACCCACATGGCCAGTTTATTCCAGGTTCAAATAATACAATGATTTTATAAACCTTGTTTTACATACTTTGATGAATCCAAGGCAGGGCTGCCTTCACCTTACAATAAACACACAGGCATTTTGATAAACACAGGTCTTCTGGCTCACTCTGATAATTTGAAGAGAATCTGTCTTGGCAGATGGAAAGAAAAGATGGCAGAGTGGAGGCAGCTGGCTGCTCTGATGGAGGAGACGGTGGGGTCCTAAGTCAGCATTTTCTGGAGGGGACCAGGTCCAGTTTATCAAGGGCTCAGGGGAGGAGATGGACTCATGCTTTCTGGCTTATGGGAGAGTACAGCTAAATTCACTCCTCTCAGACTTCAATATGCATAAGTATCACCTGGAGGCAGGGGAGAAGAGGTGAAAAATCTTCTTAAAATGTAGCTTCTGAGTCTGTATGGCTGGGGTGTGGCCTGAGACTGCATTTCTAATCAGTTCCTCTTGAGTAGCAAGGATATAAATCAGAGGACGATTTTGGTAAACTCTTGGCACCTGTCACCACGCATCTCCTAACATCCAAGGACTGCTTAGGGAGCACAATGGCCGTGTCTTCCAGATGTGCTGGGCTTCATGAGGGCCACATGCCTTTCTGGTCACATCTCCCATCTCCCCGGCTTCTCAGTGGCTCAGGTTACACATTTCTTCAGTTAAGTTCCTGGCCTGATTAGAGACCTGGATACGTTGAGCTTCTGTGTCCCGGGGCTTTGCCAGTGATTCATCTGGAAACCAACGCCACGGATGAGCATTTTCCTCAAGGTTAACCTGGTCCTTTCTGGGGTGCTCCTTTCTAGTTTTGTTATCTCAGAGTGTCTCTTCAAGAGCTGGAATGCACTGGCCATGGTGCTTACATAATAAATAAGAGGAATGCAACTCAGGAATAAATAATCCCATCTGGGAACCAGACAGGAGGTGGTAAGAGGATGGGGATATGCTCAGGGAGCAGGCTGGTCAGCGAGTGACAGCTGCACTCACCTGATGCTTGATGTACCTGCCCAGACCTCACTGAGCTGTATCCCAGATCCTTGTTCCATGGACCTGAGCTACAGACATGGACTTTGCGTGCCATAACACTGGAGCTGGTTGCTCAGCAAGGCTGCCCAGTCCAGATCACAGGGTGAATCATCAGTCCTGGGGCTCTGAGTAGCTGCCGAGGAGCTGCTGAAACCCCATCAGTTTTTCATGTTTGTTGCTGAACAGACCAGAATGTCTCTAGTGCTCCATTTAGATCTTCAAGCGTTACACTTCCGATTAATACGAGACTTCATAAAAATAAGTCACAAAATACAATTGTCTATGAAAATCACAAGAATACAATTGCCTTAACTAAAAAAAACATTTTTCCAGAGAACTCAGAATGCTTCTCAAGTCCTCTGGTGCATTCCCCAAGCAGAGTGGAGTAGTGAGGGGAGGGTTTTGAGTTCCTGCTATGAGCTCGAGATTACTGGGGAACCAGCCTCTTATATACCTGACTTTATAAAGTCAGGTCATGCTATTATCCATTCTTTAGGCGTATGTGGGTGCCTGTGGCTTTTGGAACCCCTTCCCTGCAGGGAAGGTTTTAAAAAATTCCAGTGGATATAAGGCCCCCATACAGCCCTTTATTATCTTCCTTTATCTCTGTCTCTCTCAACTCTCCTTTTTAATGTTAATTTTTTTGATAGAAAGCCCAGGCCAGCCATGCTAGACAGCAGAGCTGGCTGTGTGGCTGGTCAGCCCTGGTGGGTTCTACACCGCTGATGCTAGAAGCAGACACAGGATCGGTGAGGTGCCCTGGGACTTTAGCGGGGACACTGGCTCTTCTGGCGTTTCCTCTCTACCGCCAGTTGCAAGGCCTGAAGGAGTTTGTCCTTGTTATTCAGGATGTTATACTCGGAAAGCTTCACCAGCTTGTCGAAGGCGGCCTCAGTGTACGTCAGCTCCTTAGTGGCATAGGGAGTTTTGGGACCGTAGATGTCAACCTGGCCCTTCTCCAGCTCCTCGGGGCTTCGTTCCACACCTGGAGGAGCAGAAGGACTCACTGTAGCCCGTGTTGCACACTCACACACGCACATGCGCACACACATCTCCTAGTCCCCCAGGGCAGGGACACAGCTTGCCCATCTCAGGATCGCCATGGTACTAGCACATTCCAGGCTGTGAATGACTGAAAGAGGGGAAGTGGACATCACTGGGGCCTAGGGCCTGGGGGGTTGTCCTTTCTCGCCAAAGCCAAGGGTGGCTCAGACTGGAGCTAAGCCAGGCTCCATCTGTTAGTGCTCTTGGAAGACTGCACACATCTAAGAGCTCACCGTCCAAGGTAGGGGGCGGGTGGGACCTGAGCTCACCGCAGCTTACCTGGGGCCTTGTAATTTTGGAAGGTGTCACAGATGAGTGGGAAAAAGGTCACGATGGGGGTGTCAGGCTCCTGGGAGTTCTCCAGCAGGTAGCACTCCTTGAGGTTATCCTCCTCCTTTTGCAGTTCGTATTTGAGGAAGGGGATGTTTTGCACGGCGCAGTACTCGCAGGTTTGCTTCATGGGCTAGAACATCACAGGAGGACCTTGTGTGAGTATCAAGAGGGGTGAGGGTGGACCAGAAACCCAGAGTTCTTAGCTCCAGCTTCCTGATTTCCACAGCTAACAACTCAGGTCTCCCACTGCTTTGCCTATCTGTGCTATTTTTAGGACAAAGCTGGGTCAGGATGAAGAGCCTGAGGCAGTAGGTTGGGGTGTGTCCAACCACAAGCTCCTGCCTCAAGTAAAATGGACATAGGCCCTTTGATGATGCTTCACCCAAACACAGACCTGGAGCTGTGGGTGTCCCCGGAGAGGGTGACAGCCATGGCTGGCCAGGCTCCTGCAGGACATGCATGGGATTTGAAACTAACAAAGTGCCACAGGGCCAGAGAGAACTCAGAGAGGGCATCTTTATAAACATGAGGTAACAAGAACGGCAGACTTTAACTCAGAGTATCCCTTTCATTCTATTCCCTGTTCTGTGCTCACCAGCTGTACGATCTTACGCAAGCCGCTGACCCTGTATGTCACCTCCCTCTCCTATAACATGGGAAGAACAGCAGTTACCATCTGCCTCCAAGAGCTGGCACAAGGATCAAGTAAGCTTTGTTTACAAACTTCAGTCATTATCACAGGTGTCATCCTTGTCGTCTGTCTTCATGCCCCTTTCCCTGGCCTCAGGATAGGACTGTATTAAGATAGACCAAAAACCAGTGTCTCTCCCTTGAAAGCCCAGAAATTTTCAAAAGGAAATAAAATTTTAAAAAGTCTCTGGTCCTAACTCTTTGGTGTAATCACATGGAGGCTCATACTCTGGGGTTGGAGGAATCGTGTGATCATTTTGAAACTAGGACATTACAAACTCCTAGGATGGTACAATACTTTAGAATTGACTGGGCTCTATTAAGGTTATTTTTTAAAACTCTTTTTTCTTGTTGTAGCTGGAAGAATTTCCAAATATGGGAAATGCTTTAATAAAGAATAAAATTGGAATTAGCTCGGGATATCTAGTAAACCCGGGTCCCATCACATGAGGGCCAGTGGGCTGCCCCCTGAGGTTTGGAGGTCTAGCCTGCATCATAACCTCCACCTAACCCCCTGCATAGTGGCTTGAGTGACTCTGATGCTAAGTGTAGGAGCCTGTGGGGAGTGGGAGCCTTTCTCTGCGGCACTCACCTTTGTCTGGGACCCAGCACAGTAATTAAGGTGGATGATGAGGTCAGCTTTTCTCTCGGGCCTGAGGAGGGGCGCATAGCTGGAGTTGACAAAGAATGCGGTGTCCAACAGGCACAGGTGTTTCACAGATCCTGTCAGCTGGTTTGGGAAGCCGTCCAGCACCGTGTCTGAAAGTCAGGCTTCCAGTTATCCTCACTCCTCATCTCCTGATCTCAGCCAGTGGTCAAAGGCACCTGGTGCCCTGCCCAGAGCTCCTCTACTTCAGCCTGGCCTCCCGCCCTCCCCTCCGCCAGGGCACCCAGGGAGTCCCAGTGCTCCTGCTGGGTGGCCTGAGAAGGAACAGCCTTACCTATGGGGTTTTAGCAAAAAAAAGAAATAAAAGCTATGGTTTTTCCAGTAGTCTTGTATGGATGTGAGTGTAGGACCATACAGAAGCTGAGTGCCAAAGAATTGATGCTTTTGAACTGTGGTGTTGGAGAAAACTCTTGAGAGGCCCTTGGACTGCAAGGATATCAAACCAGTCAATCCTAAAGGAAATCAATCCTGAATATTCATCAGAAGGACTGATGCTGAAGCTGAAGCTCCAATACTTTGGCCACCTGATGCAAAGAACTGACTCATTGGAAAAGACCCTGATGCTGGGAAAGACTGAAGGCAGGAAAAGGGGGTGACAGAGGATGAGATGGTTGGATGGCATCACCGATTCAATGGACATGAGTTTGAGCAGGCTCTGGGAGTTGGTGATGGACAAGGAAGCCTGGCATGCTGCAATCCATGGGGTTGCAAAGAGTTGGACAAAACTGAGTGACTGAACTGAACTGAACTGAAAGGGTTTAGCAAGTCTTTTATGGAATATGCACAGAAAGCCCATAAAGCCTCAGCCACAGAGCTTGTGGGGAGCAGGTGCTTAAAAGGATTCTATAAATGAATGCAGACTGTGGACCAGGAGCCAGCTGCCCTTCTTGCCCCAGACAGGACAAAAATGGCTGCAGGCTCAAGCAGCCATATGCAGACCATGGCCAAGTAAAATACCAAAGATGGTAGACCATCAACCTTAGAGCCTTGGCAGGGTGGGAGGGGGCCTGGAGTGGAAACTGCCAGAACACAGTTTAAGATCCAGCTCTGCACTCACCATTAGGAGGATCTTGTACTGAGCCATCCCCGCCAACTCTGGGGGCCACATCCACATAAAAGGGGCCCCCAGAACACAGCTGTAGAAAGTCAGAACCCACACACTCCCCACCTGTAAAATGGGGCCAATTTCTACCTGCTGGGGTTCTTATATAGATGCTATACAGAGATATAGCATAGATTCAGTTAATTAAATAGGCCACTACTCCACTCACTGTTCAAAGCTTCACCAAATTCAGAATACACCAGGGGGAGAGCCTGCCACTTGGCCAGATGAACGTGGGCAAATGTGTTTTCTCATCCTTTCTCCCTGGCAGCCTCTACACCCACTTCTCCTTCCTCCAAACAGAGGCAGCAGGTAGGGATACCTTTCCACATGGAGAACTGGCTGTTCTGGAGGTAGCCGGTGTGCAGCTGCAGCCCCAGCAGGAAATTGTGGAACTTGGAGACAAAGGCCCTGTGGGTGAGGATGTCGCGGAAAGTGTTGGACAGCCAGGATGCTGGCGTCACCACTGTGGTGTCCNTCAAGGCTGTATATTGTCACCCTGCTTATTTAACTTATATGCAGAGTACATCATGAGAAATGCTTGGCTGGAAGAAGCACAAGCTGGAATCAAGATTGCCAGGAAAAATATCAATAGCCTCAGATATGCAGATGACACCACCCTTATTGCAGATAGTCAAGAGGAATTAAGGAGCCTCTTGATGAAAGTGAAAGTGGAGAGTGAAAAATTTGGCTTAAAGCTCAACATTCAGAAAATGGCTTAAAGCTCAACATTCAGTAAACGAAGATCATGGCATCTGTTCCCATCACTTCATGGGAAATAGATGGGAAAATAGTGGAAAGTGGCAGACTTAATTTTGGGGGCTCCAAATTCACTGCAGATGGTGATTGCAGCCATGAAATAAAAGACACTTACTCCTTGGAAGGAAAGTTATGACCAACCTAGATAGCGTATTAAAAAGCAGAGGTATTGCTTTGCCAACAAAGGTCCATCTAGTCAAAGCTATGGTTTTTCCAGTGGTCATGTATTGATGTGAGAGTTGGACTGTGAAGAAAACTGAGCACCAGAGAATTGATGCTTTTGAACTGTGGTGTTGGAGAAGATTGTTGAGAGTCCTTTGGACTGCAAGGAGATCCAACCAGTCCATCCTAAAGGAGATCAACCCTGGGATTTCTTTGGAAGGACTGATGGCTGAAACTGAAACTCCAACACTTTGGCCACCTTATGCAGAGTTGACTCATTGGAAAAGTCCCTGATGCTGGGAGGGATTGGAGGCAGGAGGAGAAGGGGACGACAGAGGATGAGATGGCTGGATGGCATCACTGACTTGATGGACATGAGTTTGGGTGAACTCTGGGAGTTGGTGATGGACAGCGATGCCTGCAGTGCTGCAATTAATGGGGATGCAAAGAGTCGAACACGACTGAGTGAACTGAACTGAACTGAATGGTATCTGTCACTTTTTTTTTAAACGTGATTGAGTTTTTCTTCCAGGTGCACCATTGTGAGTTTATTTTTTTTCAGTCTAAAATCTAGATTCATTTTTCTTTTGTGAATTTGAATGTCCAGTTGTTCCTATCATTTTTTTGTGGATTTCCTTTGTAATGTTGTGCCCTTCTCTTCCATTTTCCCGAGTTTTCATGGGTGTTCTGTTAAATATGTTTTCTATGTCTCTTGTTACAATATGTTTTTTTTTTTATTCTTTTAGAGTGAATTACATTGATTTTTTTGACTGTTAAACCAAATTAGTGTTTTGAACAAACCCTGCATAATCATGACATTTTTTTAATCTTGCTGGGTGTGGATATTTTTACGATTATTTATATAGTCTATTGGAGAAGGCAATGGCACCCCACTCCAGTACTCTTGCCTGGAAAATCCCATGGACAGGGGAGCCTGTCAGGCTGCAGTCCATGGGGTCACTAAGAGTTGGACATGACTGAGCGACTTCACTTTTACTTTTCACTTTCATGCATTGGAGAAGGAAATGGCAACCCACTCCAGTGATCTTGCCTGGAGAATCCCAGGGACGGGGGAGCCTGGTGGGCTGCCATTTCTGGGGTCACACAGAGTCAGACACAACTGATGTGACTTAGCAGAGCAGATACAATCTATGAAGAATTTTGATTTGCAAACTAAAATTTTAGGTTGGTTTTGGTATAGTTATGCTGGTTTTATTGAATAAATAATTGATAATTTGATTTAAAAAATTGATACAAATTTGATAATTTGATACAAATTGATAATTTGTATTTTTCAAGGAATGTGTCTATTTCATGTAAGTTTTTAAAGTTTCTATTACGTGGTTGCTATATGTGTACGATCTATAATAATATACCATCTTTCTTTTATGATTATTTGCAATTTGTGCTTTTCTTTTTTTAAATCAGCATTCTTAGGGGTTTATTAATTGTCATAATTTTTAAATTAATTATCTTAAACTTTGTTAAATTTTTACTGGTGTTTATGTTGTCCACTCTATTAAGTTTTATCTTTATCATTTCTTCTTTTAATTGTTTTGGATCTAAGATTTTTTTCACTTCTGTCTAGCTCCTTAAAAAAGAAACTTAGATAACTGGTCTTAAGCCTTTTAATCTTTTTTAAGTATTTATAACTCTGCATTTCCCTCTAAGCACTTCTTTACCTGCATCCCATATATTTCAATATATTGTGTTTTTGTTACTCATCAATTTCAAATTCCCTTCTGATTTGTTCTTAAATAATAAAAGTTACTAATAAGTCATTACCTTGTAAATACTTAGGTATTTATATATAGTTTCTTGATTTCTAATAAAATTCTCGTTTTTTTATATCATACTCTATAATATGATTTTTATTGCTCTTTCTTGAGTAACCCGTTTGTAACTGAGAAGAATGTGAATTCTGACTTTCCTGGATTTTGCTATTTCTAAATGTTCATGAGTTGATAGTGTTGAGCAGATCTCTTAAGTCCTTACTAATTTTTTGTGTTATGGGATGACCTTTCCTTTCCAAAGTGTAGCCATTCTGTGGTCTTAACTGAATGCTAAGGTGCATGATGAGATCTCTCCACTCTGGCTACAGTGGAACTCCAGTGTTTCTTTGCGTTAGTGTAACACCTGGACTATTCATTTATTTTGGACTTCCAGGGTCTCCCTCTTCACTTGTACAGCCCAGCCCTTGATCAGGGACCTGTGGGAGATCTACAGAATTTGTTAGGTTTCCCTTCTCTCAAAGATTTTCCACTGCCTGTTGTCTAGTATCTGAAAATGGTTGTTTATATTCCATCCAACTGTTTAGTTGCTTATGCGAGGAAGGCAAGGCCAGTTCCAATTACTGTGTTAGGACTAAAAGTAGAAGAAAGCTGAAACTCCAGTACTTTGGCCACCTCATGCAAAGAGTTGACTCATTGAAAAAGACCCTGATGTTGGGAGGGATTGGGGGCAGGAGGAGAAGGGGATGACAGAGGATGAGATGGCTGGATAGCATCACTGACTCGATGGACTTGAGTTTGGTTGAACTCCAGGAGTTGGTGATAGACAGGGAGGCCTGGCATGCTGCAATTCATGGGGTCACAAAGAGTCGAACACGATTGAGCAACTGAACTCAACGTTCTCTGTTGAATGCATATTAAAGTTAAATGACNCTTGAGTTTGGTTGAACTCCAGGAGTTGGTGATAGACAGGGAGGCCTGGCATGCTGCAATTCATGGGGTCACAAAGAGTCGAACACGATTGAGCAACTGAACTCAACGTTCTCTGTTGAATGCATATTAAAGTTAAATGACTGATTCTCTGTCTTCTTGGATTCTTTGTCTATCAGATACATTAATATGTTAGGCTCAGCCTTTCAGATCCAGTATTTATGTGGATCTTCTTTCTTGGTTCCAAGTCTGCTATTTCTCTTTTATTTTCTCACCTTTATCCTTTTTGGATTCTTTCCCTTTTCATTGTTTGCCTGATTTTAAGAAATGGGACCTGGTAGTCCCAGCAGGCAACATTCTGTGCATAAAAGTGTGAACTACTTTGGGGAGTGTGACATTTTCTTCCCAATTAGGAGCAGGGCTTTAGGCCTCTTAAGTTCCTTCTCTGTTATCTTCAGGTTTTTCCTCTTCCCCAAAGAACTGCCATGAATCATGCAAGAGGCTCTCTGGGGAAGCCTTAGGACCTGTGTCCTTGCTTTCCAGAGTTGGTGACAGCCTCACTTCTGAATACGATCCTTGGGAGCTGATTGACAATTCCCTCCCCACTGCTGAAAGGGATCACTGATGCTATTAGTCATTATTCGTTGCAGAGGAATGGGTGGACTGAGGAAGACAGAGGCCTTTATATTAGTGTGAATAGTTTTATATCTGGTCACAATTCTAGCATTTTTTTTTCTTAATGTAAATTTATTTTAATTGGAGGTTAATTACTTTACAATATTGTATTGGTTTTGCCATACATCAACNTCTTTATTCACTGCAGTGTTCCTAGGATCTTGAATAAATTTTAGCATGTATTAGATACTCATTATGTATTTACTGAATATCAAAACCAAGGCATCCACAAACCATTCTCTTATTTTCCATTTGTATGAGGCTGGTAAGCTGTTCAGTTTACCCAGATACCATCTTGGGAAAGAGAACTGAAAGGACCGACTCCTGAAGAGGTTACATCTAAGAAGACTAAGTTTTTAAATTAACACCCTCATCCCCGCCAAGGAAATGGGGGATGTGGAGGAAAATTAATTCAGAATAAATTATTGAATGTAATATTCCTTTAAAAAATAATTGCTTTATAGAAAGTGATTTTTGACTCCATTACAGTCATCCCCTCATATCTGATATCTCATAAGCTATAGGTACATTGACCCTCTATCATGAATAATCTTTTTCTGATTTCTTCAGTTCCTTAAATCCTTCTCAGTCTGCTTTGCTATTCTCCTCCACAGCAATGAAATATTTCCTGCGAGGCCAAATTCTTCTCTCACTCTCTCCATTCCTGACACTTCTTTTTTTTGAAACGAACAAATAAACAGTGATTCCCACATTTGCATATTGTTCTTTCTAATTACTTCAAAGTTTTCCCATATGGCTTTCCCAATGTTCAGTTCAGTTCAGTCACTCAGTCATGTTCGACTCTTTGCGACCCCATGAACCACAGCACTTCAGGCCTCCCTGTACATCACCAACTCCCACAGTTCACCTAAACTCATGTCCATTGAGTCAGTGATGCCATCCAGCCATCTCATCCTCTGTCGTCCNTAGAGCCTTGGCAGGGTGGGAGGGGGCCTGGAGTGGAAACTGCCAGAACACAGTTTAAGATCCAGCTCTGCACTCACCATTAGGAGGATCTTGTACTGAGCCATCCCCGCCAACTCTGGGGGCCACATCCACATAAAAGGGGCCCCCAGAACACAGCTGTAGAAAGTCAGAACCCACACACTCCCCACCTGTAAAATGGGGCCAATTTCTACCTGCTGGGGTTCTTATATAGATGCTATACAGAGATATAGCATAGATTCAGTTAATTAAATAGGCCACTACTCCACTCACTGTTCAAAGCTTCACCAAATTCAGAATACACCAGGGGGAGAGCCTGCCACTTGGCCAGATGAACGTGGGCAAACGTGTTTTCTCATCCTTTCTCCCTGGCAGCCTCTACACCCACTTCTCCTTCCTCCAAACAGAGGCAGCAGGTAGGGATACCTTTCCACATGGAGAACTGGCTGTTCTGGAGGTAGCCGGTGTGCAGCTGCAGCCCCAGCAGGAAATTGTGGAACTTGGAGACAAAGGCCCTGTGGGTGAGGATGTCGCGGAAAGTGTTGGACAGCCAGGATGCTGGCGTCACCACTGTGGTGTCCAGGACGTTGGCATCACATTTGGGGATTTCAGGCAGGAGTGGCTCGTCTTCTGCAGGTGGAGGGGGGCAGGATGGAGGTCACAGGGCTGGGTCCCCAGGATGCTCAGGTGAAGCATTGCCTGGGTGCCCTGCACCCAGAGGTCCACTGTAAGTGCAGTGCACACCTCTCTTGCCTAGTTCTCAAGGCTTTCGCATCAGAGCTAGGAGGACCCAGGGGAGAGACATGCAACAGGAGTAAGGTAGTGGAGAGGGAGCCAGGGTGATTGGCGAGGAGGCATTCCCAAGAGGACAGAGTCCAGAAGGGCAGCCTTTAGCAGCATTCATACATTCCCATCCTCTTCAGCTTTCTCGGGTGCCGTGCAGCTCTGCCAACCTACTGGATGGTGCGTCCCCCTACCCCCCACCCCAGCCAGGCCAGAGCTGGCACAAGTGTATCCACCTAGAGTCACCTGCCTCTCCAGGCAGGGAAGACTCTCTAGCCCTAGCTGCCTGATGATGAAACACGAGGCAGGTGGTCTGGTCCTCAGTTTGTGACCCACCTCCCCACCCTTATGTCTCCCAACCAAGAGAGGAGGCCGGTAGGTCACCCACCAATATCATGCACTCTATCCCTTGTCCACGTGTGAAAAAACTCCTCCGAGGTGTGGGATAGGTTCCAGGCATCAAGCAGGTTCAGGGAGAAGATGCTACTCCACAAACCTAGGGGCAGGACCAACCATGAGCAGCTCTGTGCAGGAACCTCCAGGTGCACCCAAACACTGGCCTTGATGACCCTCCAAGTCAGGATGCTCAGGGAGAGGGACAGGCTTTGACTTCCCTCTCCTGGAGCAGCTCGACATAAGTGCCTCAGCTCTTTTCCACTCTCCTCTTGGAACTGGGAGAGGGCAGTTGGGGCTTCCCAGGTGGTCCAGTGGGTAAAGAATCCACCTGCCAACTCAGGAGATATGGACTAGATCCCTGGGTTGGAAAGATCCCCTGGAGGGGGGCATAGCAACCCACTCCAGTATTCTTGCCTAGAGAACCCCCATGGACAGAGGAGCCTGGCAGGCTACAGTCCATGGGGTTACAAAGAGTCAGCCACAACTGAACAACTGAACTGAACTGATAAGATTGGTTTTACTCTTAAGCTCAATTTACAGATGAGAAAACTGAAGCTCAGGAAGGTTAGGTAAATTGACCAACTTGGAGCAGCTAATAAATGAGAAACCAGAATCCATGCCCCAGTGTCTTACCTACAGACCTCTGAGCCACATACCAGATAGCAAAGGTGTTCAGAGAAAGGAGAGGCTGCTGGGGGCTGTGGGCTTCAGGGCAGACTTCCCTTAAGAAACAGGCTTAAGTGGGACTTTCCAAGAGGGCTGGATTTGGGGTAGACGGAAGGGAGAGGAAGGCAGACAACCAGCCTAAGTAAGGGTGTAACTGATTGTTGAGGCTGTAGAGAGGGGTCTGTTTTCTGCTGTCTCCCTTTGATGGGTATAGTTAGGGCTCTGAAGGGGATGACTCTATGAGTGGACGTCACAGTCAGGCCCCTGTACTCAATGGGCCAGCCTTCTGGAGGACCTGGGAGCATAGTGAAACTGGGCCAGGCTTCCCCAGAGACTCTGTCTTCACCCTAAGGTCCCCTCTGGCCTCTTAAATCCCAGGGGCAGAGTCAACCCCTGGAAATAGGCATATTGTTGTTGCCTGGAGCTAGAGATGGAGGAAAGGGGCAGAAGTTCCAGAAACTTCCATCTCAGATGCCTGCCACTCCCAGTCTGGTTCCGAACAGACACCAGAGACAACGGAGACAAAGACATTGGGAGAGTCCCCTTTGGTCCCCAGTGACCCCGGGACCCTGTTAGGTCCTTCTGGGCCCAAAGGGTCACAGGCAGATCAGGGGAGTCTGGGAGGCTAGTCTCAGGTTAGGTCAGGAGCCTCTCTTGGGATGATGGGATGCTGACAGATGCCAGGAGGGTCACATGCCCAAGCAATAACCCACACTAGCCCCTGCACCTGGAGCAAGATCCTGGGGGAAACAGAGAGTGTTTCTCTGTCAGTCCTCTAATCAAGGCGTGGCCTGTTCAGCATGGGGCGGGGTTCCCAGGGGCCTCCCCCAGCCAGGAGTCACCTAGCATGTAGCACATCCGCGACTCTGGGATCCTCTTCATCAGCCGCCCCATGAAGAACTCGGAGCCGAAGAGCTCTGCGGGGATGAAGGCTCCATACTTCTGCATGCCCACCTCATAGGGGGAGAACTCGAACCACTCTGCACACGAAGAAAGGCAGATGTCAACCTCCTGCCGAAACGGCCTCGCCCACCGTGTCTCAAGCCTGGGACCGGGAGGCCGCGGTCCTCCTGCAGGACACAAGGGGGCGCCCGTGGCCGGCTTCTGAGGGCCCGCGAGACAGTTTTGCAACCTGTACAGGCTCATTTGCTCTTCAAAATGGGATAAACCAGGACCAAAAACGGATCCGGAAGCAGGGCAGGTCTCTAGAGTCCTTCCATCCGGCAGCTTAAGAAATATCTAGGATTCTTTCTCTTGACGACTTTTATTTCCTCTGTCCCATCAAATCTCTGCTCAGGGAAACCCCAGGACTTTGCCACCCATCCCCTACACGCATCTGAGCAGAAGCAGGGAGCGAAGTGGACTTCTGTAGCTGTTAGCACAGGATTTTGGTGCGGAGGTTGGCAAAAGTGTGGCAGAGAAGTGTGTGCTGAGGGTACTGAGTACCTTTGCCTGCTGAGAAGGAACCCCTTCGTAAAATTGCTAGTCACCAGTGTTACCTCTGAAATCCTGGTTGCTTACATCATCCTTGACATTGATGGTGAGGTAGATGNAGGTGTGGCGGAGAAGTGTGTGCTGAGGGTACTGAGTGCCTTTGCCTGCTGAGAAGGAACCCCTTCGTAAAATTGCTAGTCACCAGTGTTACCTCTGAAATCCTGGTTGCTTACATCATCCTTGACATTGATGGTGAGGTAGATGGGCAGGGGGTTCTGGCCCTGGCACAAAGCAGCACGCTGATCTGACAGTTTGCATTCATTTCTCTGTGGGGAAAAATAATGGTTAAGGGGAAGAAGCAGACAAGCTGCCTGGAAGCAGTGCAAAACAGAGAACAGTCTGGACCTCTGGCAGCCTATTTCCTGGCTCCTGAGCCCACCAGGCTTCTGTGGAGGTCTCAGCTGACACCAGCCAAACCTGCTCTGAAAATGCACCCAGAAAATGCTGACTTCTCCTCGGGCTGTTCACCACCCCTGACACACAGACCCGGTGGGACTGGGTCTGCAGTTTAGGGCTGACCCTCAGAGTCCCAGGGTTCTCCTCATGTCTCAGGGACCACAGAATGAGAAGGTAGGGGTAGAGGAGGCCGCCACTGCTCACCTTCATCCTCATTATTTTCCACCCCACTCAAACTAGACCAGCTCCATTAAAAATAAGAAATCTGCTTTGCATGTTGGGATCTCAAATTTGTTTGAGAAGAAAAAAGACTTTTCTTTTTTAAAAACAAAAGGCTTGGAAACTGGGCACCAGATGGCAGTCAAGTTCCAAGTCCCCAAAGCACAGTGCAGTCTAATCAGAGTGAGGGTCCCGCAGATCCTCCTAGACCATAGGCCACCGCCCAGAGTGAATCAGCCTGTGTAAACAAAGCCAGGCTCTAACCCCAGACCAAGCAGCTGCCTGGTGGCTGACATCCATGGCTGTCCAAGTGTGTGAAGACCATGGAACCTGTATGGGATGGTAAACACATGTGTGGGTCAAACAACTGTTGTTAAATCATTCAGATCCCATGGACTGCAGCATGCAAGGCTTCCCTGTCCTTCACTATCTCCCAGAGTTTGTTCAAACTCATGTCCATTGAGTTGGTAATGCCATCCAACCATCTCATCCTCTGTCACCCCCTTCTACTCCTGCCTTCAATTTTTCCTAGCATCGGGGTCTTTTCCAATGAGTCAGCTCTTTGCATCAGGTGGCCAAAGTATTGGAACTTCAGCTTCAGCCTCAGTCCTTCCTATGAATATTCAGGGTTGATTGGAAGGACTGATGAAAGCCTCCTTTGAAAGACCAACAGGATGCCTATCACAACTGGGCCCAGAGATGCAGGTACTATGGAGCTGACCATCCTGGAAGGAGAAGACATTGCAGACTCAGGGAAGAGCCCAGTCCACACTCACTATCAGGGGTCCTGAGGGAAAGAGGCCCCTGCCTTGGCCAGAGTGGAAGAGCAGAGGCCTCCTTCCTTCAGCCCTAGACTTGCTTTTCTGGAAACCTCGGCTCCCTTCCACACCAAACACTGGCTGATGCCCAGACTTCTAATGTAAAAGGCCTTGGCACATTGCTCCTCATCACACGGGACAGTAACCACGGTTAGAAATACTAGCTACCACTTAGTGACGAAATCCCCATTCACAGAATAGCACAGAGCAGAGCCAGAATTCAAACCCTGTCCTGCTGGAAACCAAAAGCCGACACCCTCAGTCTCTGCCTGCCCTTTTCCATCATGGAGACAGAGTAGATGGTGGGTTATCAAAAGGGCCAGGGATCCACTGAAAGCTGTGAGGGCCCCAGTCTGAATCCCCACTTCCTAGCACAGTTTCTGGCATGCAGGAGGTTCTTAATTTTGTTGAAAGAATGAATGAGGGAGTGAATGAATGTTGAAGATGAGATTTGGGCCATCCTTGGTTGCTCAAATTTTCTGTGTTTTATGGGAGAGGGTCTACTAGAAAATAATTTGCTGTCCCTCTTCCTTCTGGCAAGTTCTTATTTGAATTCAGAACTCTTCAGACGCATTCAGGAATGGGGCAGACAGTCCTAGGCCGGGATAGAAATTAGGTGGGAAGCCCTATTTTGGCGTCAAGCAACAGCCAAAGTCGGTTCCTCCCTGGGTCCCATGCCGTCAGAAGTGTCCAGGTGTTAGCTCAGCTCACTGCAATGTCTGGGTCCACAGTACCCCACGGGCAGCCCACTGCCCCACCGTGGCGGACGTGGCTCTCACAGCAACTGGGGCCCAGTCCAAGTAGGTTCTCTTCACGAGCACACATTGCTCAGATCACTGGATAGCAAAGCCGGAAGGAACCTCCCTGAGCTCCTCCTCTGTGTGGTGGCCGTGAGAAGGGGCCCAGGCCATGCCAGAGGGATCCTGAGTTAGGCCCATTCTGTGGGGGCGGGTTGCCAGACTCCTCTGACAGCCAGCTTGGCTGGAGGACTCTCCAAGGGACCACACAGTGGACTAGGATGCTTCCACCCAGCCTTTCTTCCCTCCCTCTTCCACTTGGTGTCAGGCTTTTATCACAGTCTGACAGCTCCCTCCCCATTTTCTCTCACAGGTTCTCAGAGGAAAAGCTGCCTCTCTGCAGGCCCTCCCAGGGGAGGGCCTCGGTCATATTTAAAACGATGTGGGAAGACAATCCCACCGTCTGGGTCCACCATGCGTTCTGATGCCTCAAGCTTCTTGCAGCCCAAGGATGCACCCACACGCAGGTCTAACTCCCTCACGCTGTGACGTACCTCCCGATGCCCTCAGGAAGGCAGAAGGCTGGCATCAGCCCCGGGCAGGTTGGGCCCCAAGGGAAGCTGAGCACCTACCTCATCCCCCAGACAGGCCTCAATCAGCAGGCCCCAGAAGTCTGTGAAGGTGACCTTGTAGCCTTCCTGTCTGCGCTGCTGGAGCTCCTCCTGGAATTTGAGGAGCTGGTCTGGGAACAGGGCAGGCATCTTGTCCTTGACCACGTGCCTCCGTGCCTCGAGGATGGCGCGCTCCAGGCTTTTGGAGGACCAGTCAGGGTCACGGTACAAGGTGGCCATGGTCCTGGAGAGAGAGGCGTGGCTGATAGGGCTGAGCCAGGCCTGGTCTGATGGGCCCTGGACTCCGGCAGGAAAGAAGGTGGGCAGTCTCCTGCNCGCTCCAGGCTTTTGGAGGACCAATCAGGGTCACGGTACAAGGTGGCCATGGTCCTGGAGAGAGAGGCGTGGCTGATAGGGCTGAGCCAGGCCTGGTCTGATGGGCCCTGGACTCCGGCAGGAAAGAAGGTGGGCAGTCTCCTGCCAGGAGAGGAGCCTGAAGGAAAGGGGATGAGGCCTGGCAGTGAAGGGCAGAACAGTCTTACTCAGTGTCCCAGCTGCTGCTATTTCTTGACTGCCTGTCATGTGCCAGGAGAAGTACATTGTTTAACAGTGAGGATTCTGGGCCCAGGTCTGCCTGGGTTCAAAACTAGACTCTGCCACTCACCAGCTGTGTGATCTGGGCAAGTCACCTACTTGCTCCTCACCTCAGTTTCCCCATCTGTGGACTGGGGAGAATGATGGTAACTGTACCTACCTCATAGCATTACTATGAAGATGACATGAATTAATATAAAATGGTGAGGACAGTACCTGGCCCAAAGTAAGTGGTGGGCCACGGAATGGTGGGGCCAACATTTGGCCGTGGGTTTGTGTTTGCTAAGTTGCTTCAGTTTTGTCTGACTCTTTGTGGTTCCATGAACTATAACCGCCGGGCTCTTCTGTCCATGGGATTCTCCAGGCGAGAGTACAGGAGTGGGTTGCCATGCCCTCCTCCAGGGGATCTTCCCAACCCAGGGATCAAACCCACATCTCTTACATCTTCTGCATTGACAGACAAGTTCTTTACCACTAGCACAACTGACCCCAGTCTTGGCAGATTCCAAGTTCTAGACTTCTACTCTGTCATATTAATTTCTATAATTATGATGCCAGCTAAAGCTTCATTTCCCCTTTTTCTTAACTTCCATGTGGGCAGTGAGGAGGAGGAGAACAAAGATGGGGATCCCCAGCCCGGGTCTTTGCCTCTGTCTGCCTTTGCTTGGCCCAGACACCACTTTCTTCAGTCAGGACAGCACCCAGGGATCCCCCTCCCCACGGGGACTGGCCTACAGCTGCCTCTGACTTCAGGGGAGTTCTTCAACAAGAGAGCACCCTGCTCTCCATGAGTTTCACGCAGTTACTTTTATACCTTAAAAAAGCTTTCAAAGATGTTATAAATGATTGATTTTGATTAAAAAAAAAAATCCTTCCCAGCACTTTCCCAGGCCAGGAGACACCCCCTCCTCTCCCCAGCGTGGCCTGGGTTCCTCCCGGTTTCCTGCCTGATCCAGAGATAGGCCGGAAGGAGGCAGACACCTTCCAGATGCAAGCAGGTCTGTCTCCTTAGCCCGCTTCCCAAGGGCAGCAGTTTATCAGTGAGGATTGAGAATGTAGGCCCTGGACTCAACCTGGGTTGAAATCCCAGCTCAACCACTCATTAGCTGAGTGACCTTGGGCCAATCCCTTCCTTTCTCCAGCTGTAAAATGAGCATAATGACAACATCTCCCTCATAGTCTTGTTGGGAAGAAATGAAAGGGTCCATGGGAAAGTCTCCCCGGGACTCGGTGCGGAGGCAATGCCAGTAAATGTCAGCTATACTCTGTCCCCTCTGGGCTGAAGCCTCAGGGCCTCTGGTGTACCAGGAACCCTTGGCTTTCCTCGCATCTGTCCACTCAAATGAAAGCTACCCAGAGTCCTCCAGGATGCGGGGCACAGGTTGGGGCCTGGAAGGTTCTGGGGCTTACTAGTTCCCACAGAATAAGACTCAGCTCTGGCTGAGAGGCTCTGGGCTGTCATGAGGCCCTGGGTCACCCTAGAGCAGGGCTGAATCATGACTTTGGTGGGCCCCTTCTACCATAAAAAATAGTAAAAAAAAATTATCTTTTATGACTGTTGTGTAAAGACAAATATAGTAATATTATTTATTAACATATTTTCTTCAACCTAGAAGTTCTTTTCATTTTTCCTGATCTTAAAAAAAATTCAAACATTTCTGTGGGCCCCCCAACAGGCATCCGTGGAGATGCTGTCCTCACACTGGCCTCTCCTGTGGCGGAGCTGAGGGCTCACACTCCCCGCTCACCAGCAAGGGTGAGGAGCCAGGAGCCTGAGGCGGCCCACAGGGCAGAGCGCGCACGGGGCGGGCTGGGCTGCTGAGTGGGCAGCCAGGGCAGCGGGGCCAGCTCCCCCCACCCCAGGAGACTCGGCACGGTCAGCCGCCTCTCCCTGGCAGGATGGGGTCAGTGGCAGCAGTGGTTCACTCACGGTTGCCCACCACAGTCCTGGGCCCCCGCCGTAGTAAATGGAAGTCATGGCCAACACATGTCCTTTGTGTACCCAGTCCTGGAGGAGCATCCTGCAACAATCCCATGAGGTCAGTGCTGTTACTATCCCCACTTTACAGCTACAGAAAATGAGACTCGGAGAAGTTAAGCTGTATGCAAGGTCACACAGCTGTGAGTGATGACAGTTGTCATGAGTCACTCTATCTTGGGGCGGAGGAGCTTCACCAGAAACCCCCTCCTGGCCAACCTGTTGGAAACCCCCTCCTGGCCAACCTGTAGGCTGCTTGCTCTGGGCTTCACCAGACACTGGTCCCCGGCTCCTTACCAGGTGGCCCCAGACAGGCCGGTGATATAGCTGGCACAGTTCAGGATGTTCAGCTTCTGCAGCGCCAGCAGGTGGCCATACATGGCGGTCATAGATCTTGTTCCACCCCCCGTGGCCATGATGGCTATCAGCGGGACCTGGGGGCATGGAGGCAGGCTGTTGGGGTGAGGTTGGGCAGGAGAAGACTTGGAGTGACAGGAGCTTAGAAAGAACAGTGGAGGAGGAGAGCAGGCTAAAGAGAGCAAGGGCAGGGGGAATTGAGCAACCTGAAAACTGCTTTTTACACAGTGTCAGGCCACTTGGTAGGTTTAGAGCTGGACCTTAGCTCTCTACCCAATGGCTGGTGTCAGGCTTGGTAAATCAGAAAGTCACATAGGAGCTCTTGGCAGTGTAAATCTAGCCCTCAGTTAAAAGAGGATGAACTGGGGCCAGAGGGCTGGGTGACTTGCTCAAAAATCCAACCAGTGTGATTCTTTAATGGCTATAAATCAGTATCTGCTATAAGGGGATCTGATGTTAGAGCACCAAGGCCAGGCTCGGCACATAGTATGTGCTCAGAATAAACTTGTATGTGTCGGAGCAGGAACAGATGGATTTTTGATATAGGAAGGAGCAAGGCATCCACCTTGGGCTTACATAGCTTTAAGATGCCCTTGGTATGTTTCCCTACAGATGGGAGAGGGAGATGTGGGNTGTAAATCAGTATCTGCTATAAGGGGATCTGATGTTAGAGCACCAAGGCCAGGCTTGGCACATAGTATGTGCTCAGAATAAACTGTATGTGTCGGAGCAGGAACAGATGGATTTTTGATATGGGAAGGAGCAAGGCATTCACCTTGGGCTTACATAGCTTTAAGATGCCCTTGGTATGTTTCCCTACAGATGGGAGAGGGAGATGTGGGGTCTTTACCAAGACTCACTTTGTTTTCATTTGAGTGGGGACTGTGAGAACTACTCTCAGCCGAAGCCCCGTCACAGCCCTCCTAAGCGACAAGGTCTGTCCACACCATGGTCAGCCTCAGAAGGGGGACTCTCGGAGGGCTGACTGCTGTTCAGGGGAGTGTGGGCCTCAGCCCACACCAGGGAGATGACAGAGGGCACAGAGGCTCCGTCGTCTGCCCTCTGCACAGAAGCTGGCCCTGCATGCGGAAGCTGCTTGTCTTCAGTCCCGGACTGCAGTTCATTCTCTCTGTGTGTGTGCATATGCACACACATCTGGGGGAAGGGAGAATTAAAGAATGAAGGGCCTATGGCTTACGGAGGCGGAGTGTGGCATGTGTGATCTAGGGGAGCTCTCAAGGTTTCCCTGGCTGGGAAAAGGAGGCCACGTGGTCTCGTGTAGCTAGAACATCACTCATTGTCTCAGGAGGTCAGTGNAATTAAAGAATGAAGGGCCTATGGCTTACGGAGGCGGAGTGTGGCATGTGTGATCTAGGGGAGCTCTCAAGGTTTCCCTGGCTGGGAAAAGGAGGCCACGTGGTCTCGTGTAGCTAGAACATCACTCATTGTCTCAGGAGGTCAGTGCAGGGGAGGAGCTGCTGGGCTCCTTCCTTTCCTTCTACTCTACCCTCCCTGCCCCTGTGAATACACAGCTGAATCATATCCTACAGTGAGGAAGCACAGCCCTCACCTGGGCACCTGGAACCTTGGCACTAAGGACCATGGGAAAGGCAGTGCCACCCTGGGGCACGGGAGGGACTGCAGGGCGCAGCTGGCAGGCACAGTTTGGAAGGACAGGTTTGACTTGGAGTGGACCTCTGCTCACCCACCTCATCTGCCCGCAGGTCCTCCTCCAGCTGCAGCACCTCCTTCAGCGCCTGGGCCACCACCACCCTCCGTTTCTGCAGGANCTAAATGATTTACCAAAAAATTAAGTAACTTAATATCCCAAACAAATCTTTGAGGCATGAGCTGCTATTATCCCCACTCTACAGATGGGGCCCTTGAGAGGCCCTTGAGAGCCCAGGCTTGGTGGGTCCAGATCTCTGGAGTCCAGATGGGGACTAGAGGAGCCTGGTCCTGTAGCCCTCCTCCAATCCTAAAAGAACTGCCCAGGATTGTATCCTGGACCACTCACACCTAGAGGGAGGCGCAAAACCCCAGACCACCAATCACTGGGCTGTGGAGATTTCCTAGATCTCCACAAGGTTACTAGAGTGCTCCTGAAACTGAGGTTCAGGAACAGAGTCTGCAGGGAAGTGTGGATGTGTGAGTCAGGGACATAGATCAGTCCACAGTGTCCCAAAGTGATACCCAGGGGGAGACCAGGGCTTGGACCCCAGGACTCCCTGTCACTACTTACTCCCTCCTGTCTCAATCCCTTTGCTCTCCATCATAAAGTAAAAGCACCTGGAATCCGAGTCTGTCATTCCAGGCATACCACAAAAAAGTCCTGAGGGCTTGTCCAGGATTTGAATCTGCCTGGAGAGAGGGGTAGGATGTGAGTCTCACTTGGTGTGAGGGCGCCAGGGGCCCTATGGATCCACCCAAAGCCAACTGAAGAGTATAACCAAGGCTTGGAGACCCGAGTCGGTCAGGGAGCAGAACCTACACCATAGCAATAGGGCAGGGACCCCTCCAGGCCTGGCTCTGTCTTTTCTTGTTTAAGACACACCCTCCCTGCTCCCTCCCCGCAAAATGTCTCCTGAGGGGAAAATCACACCCCAAATCGGTGTCCTTTCTTCCTCCACATAGGATAAGGTGCCTAAGACTTTGTGTTTGTTTTCTCAGAAAAGTGAAAGTCGCTTAGTTCTGTCTGACTCTTTGCGACCCTCGGTGGAGAAGGCAATGGCAACCCACTCCAGTACTCTCGCATGGAAAATCCCATGGATGGAGGAGCCTGGTGGGCTGCAGCCCATGGGGTCACTAAGAGTCAGACACGACTGAGTGACTTCACTTTCACTTTTCCTTTCATGCATTGGAGAAGGAAATGGCAACCCACTCCAGTGTTCTTGCCTGGAGAATCCCAGGGATGGCGGAGCCTGGTGGGCTGCCGTCTATGGGGTCGCACAGAGTCGGACACGACTGAAGCGACTTAGTAGTAGTAGTAATAGTAGTGGACTATACAGTCCTTGGAATTCTCTGGCAAGAATACTGGGGCCATAAACTCTTCCCTTCTCCAGGGGATCTTCCCAACCCAGGGATAAAATTCAAGTCTATCCACATTACAGGTGGATTCTTTAACAGCTGTGCCACCAGGGAAGCCCTTTCTCAGGGCCCCCAAAATAGGAAGCCCGCCCAACGTGGGGCTCGAACCCACGACCCTGAGATTAAGAGTCTCATGCTCTACCGACTGAGCTAGCCGGGCGTCGCAGAAGAGGCTGGCTACTCCTATCCTGCCTTTTCTTCCCATCTTCTACCTCCCGCGGGAGGTTACAGGCGCTGAATCGCGGAGCTGCTGTGTTCCACGCGTGGCCCACGTTCTAGGTCCGCAGAGGAAATTCGGGTCCCCAGTCCCTACTTGCTGTAGCCTCCACAGCAGACAAACCTGGTCCCCTTTGCTCCGGTAGGGGCGATTTGTGGTCTGGGGTCGCAGAGTCCTCAGCCTGGACGCCCGGAGTGCGAGAAGCTGCGACCTCCTCTTCCTTAGCATCATCCCAGATCGGGTCCCGGGTTCGAGCCCCAAGGGCGTCGTCGTGGGACAAGGTGCCGCGCGCGGCTCGGAGGACGAGTGCGGAGGTTCTGAACTCCCTCGTCTCCTTCCCCAACTCGGTCCTAGTCCACAGGTCCCATCCGGGTCCCGTGGTCCCCCTGAGTCTCCAGGTGAGACGAGCAGAAGGTGAGGGACACTTCTTCCAGCAGGAAAAGTCTGTAGCCACCGCCTTCGCTGTGCTGGGCACTAAAAAGGGGGAGAGGTGATGGACCCCCTCCTCCTGGAGCTTTCACAGCTTGCCCTTCCTGAAAGCGACAGCGTCTGGAAACTCGGGGATGCCCAAGACTGTCGTGAAGTGCAGGTCGCCCCCAAGGCCAGCACCGTACCCTTAAACCAAAGGGCCAGAACGAAGATGACGCGTTCTGGTCCTTGGTCGCCCTGACACCGCCCTTCCTCTCCTCCNCACTCTTCTCCAGTAGCATATTGGGCACCTACTGACCTGGGGAGTTCATCTTTCAGTGTCATATCTTTTTACCTTTTCATACTGTTTATGTGGTTCTCAAGGCAAGAATACTGAAGTATATGTTATTCTTTTTCATATACATTTCCATTATGGTTTACCATAGGATATTTAATTCCCTAGGTTATACAGTAGGACTTTGTTGTTTATCCATTCTATACATGCTAGTTTTCATCGACAAATCCCAAATTTCCAATCCAATCCTCCCACACTCTCCCACCCACCCTTGGCAACCACAAGTCTGTTTTCTAAATCATATCATTCTTGACTGATTTCTCACAGAGGGGACAAAGAGCCTATATAGAGTCAATAAGGAGATAGCAGAACCTTCTTAGTGCTTGTGAAAAACACTGGCTTAAGAAGCCTTAGGAATTGACAAGGAGAAAACTGGCATACATTTAAAATAAAATATCCAGAAATAAAGATTTATAGGATAGAGGGAGTAGAAGAGTTTCCTTTTTTTCTCGCTTAAAGGATAACTGCTCTTTATGTCCAACCAGATGCAACTGCATGGAGTTATAAGGATAAGTAGGTTGCAAGAAAAGGCTGGAGCCCACCGCCTAGAACAGACGTGAACAGTTCTGGTAGAAAAATGGACCTCTTCTCCCTTCGGTGCTTTAGTGTGTGCATTAACAAATAGTTCTGACCCAGTCAGAGAGGGGCCTCGTGAGTGGGAAGTGTCTGTGTTACAAACCTGAGAGAGCCTCTCTGGTTACAGTTAGTCTAGGGAAGTCCACAGTCTCCCTTGTCAACCTAAGCCCAAGAGGACTATGTCTCCAGGTCAACCCTTATTCTGACGTAGTTCCTCCACTTTCTAATTCACCCAAGGGACACTTCTCCCCTTAAAAGTCCTATTAAACTAAGAACCAAAGGAGAGAGCTCAGATTTTCTTTAATGTGAAACAAATGAACTTGATTTTAACTTGCCAAATTAAATTTTAATTTAAGTTGATTTTAATGAGGCCCTTCAGTCCCAAGACCCCCTACACATAGGATTCTCTGGTTGGAGCTTGACAAGCCCTCTTTTAGTTCCTGCCTCTCACTGTCCCCCTGTTGCTGGGCTGATTGTAAATCCAGGGTACTCAGTCCTGCCAGGGCTAAGAAGCCAGCCACCCAATCAATCACAAGGCACCCTGCTGTCCCAGAGCAGGCTTGTCCCCTCCAGGAAGGGGCCCTCCCTCACTGCCCCTTCCCTTCCTCCTTCCTCTCTGTTTGTCCGCTTCTTCCCACACTTCCAACTCTGTGACCCAGGTCCATGTGAGTCCACAGCACAGTCATACCTCTAGGAGCCTGGATCTTTTTCTTAGTTGGAAATGATGAGAAATAATCCCACACCTTGGCCCTGAGCTTCCCCTTGACTTGGTTCCAGAGTTGGAGTTGGCTGCAGAGGAGCACGGCAGCCCACTCCAGTGTTCTTGCCTGGAGAATCTCAGGGATGGGGGAGCCTGGTGGGCTGCCGTCTATGGGGTCGCACAGAGTCGGACACGACTGAAGCGACTTAGCAGCAGCAGCAGAGGGGCACAGCCTCTGCTTCAGCCGTGGGTTTGGGGGGAGTTTGTTCTAACAGTTCTGGGTCCAAGAGGAGAACCTTAGTCCTGATGTCTTTCTTAGCCTGACCTCGGGAAAGTCCCATCCCCATGGTGGCAGGAAGTCTTCCCAGGAGCCACTCTTAGAAATGCTGGGGATCTGAGGCAGATGAATTGGCCAGAGTACTAGATCTTTAAAGTAGCACTGACATCAGCAGACCTGGATGAGAAGGGGTGGAGCCCAGGCACCTACACTATTTAGGAATTCCCAAGTGATTCCGATGCATTTGAGGGGCATCAGGGGTGGGAGTGGAAGAGGGGGTACTGCAGGAAGAAGGTGCAATGCCTGTGCGCAGAAGCTGCTTTGGAGTCTGGACCTTGGTGGAAGCCTGGGGGCTGGGTCCTACTCACCTCTCCTCCAGCAGGAACTCCACTTCCAGCTCCTCCATGCCCTGCAGGGGGAGGAAGAGACTGCAGTTGTGAGCTGTGTATCCACTTCTCTCCAGACCAGGATTCTTGCCACCCCAGGAGACCCTGCGGACGTGTCCGTGTCCGTCCCACTTGGTGGTCCTGCTGTCTTAGAGTGGGGCAGCTGCTCTTGGCTCTTTTTGTCCTCCTTGTCTCTGTTTGTCTCCAGGTTGTTTTATCAGAAACATCACTGACCACCCAGAAGAGGTCAGGGTATGAAGCGGACCCTCAGCCCCAGCAGGTAAATCCCTTTGCCCCAGAACATGTGCCGTTCATCTTCTCCCTCCAGCTTCCATCGTTCTCCTGCTTTCCCTACAGGCTCACTGTTTGGAGCAAGGGAGAGCTGAGATGCTGCCCCCGACAAGCCCAGCTCTGAAGGCTAGGGGCCCATGCTTTCATCTTCTGCTTTGCATTTCTAACTTCAGGGAGTCATGACCTCGTGGGACCTTAATTTCCTCCGTGGAGCATGAGCCAGGTGAGCACAGGGATGCTCGTCCCCTGAGGTGTCCAGGTGCCTGGAACAGTGCCTGCCCTGTGTGTGTGTTTGTGTGTGTGTTAGTCACTTAGTCATGTCTGACTATCTGTGACCCCATGGACGATAGTCCACCAGGCTCCCCTCTCCCATAGGGCACTCAAATGCTTGTTGGGTGAATCAATAATATTCTGGGCCTTTCCGGCAGATTTGCCCTCATTTGCCTTGTCTGTCCTCTGTCCCCTGGGGTCATCCCAGCAGCAGGGCTCTGAGTGAAGAAAGGGAACCAACGTTTACTCCATCTCCCTTTAGTACTCTGAACCGGGCTTGTTGTTTTAGTTGCTCAGTCATGTCTGACCCTTTGTGATGCAACCCCATGGACTGTAGCCTACCAGGCTCCTCTGTCCACGGGATTTTTCAGGCAAGAGTACTGGAGTGGGTTGCCATTTCCTGCTCCAGGGGATCCTTCCAACGCAGGGATCAAACCTGTATGTCCTGCATTGACAGGTGGATTCTTTACCACTAAGCCACCTAGCCACTGAACAGTGCTAGCTGCCTTAATTATGTATTCCCGTTTAAGCCTCACAGTGACCCTGTATGGCAGATATTATTATCAGAGGAGACAAGGAAATAGAATTCAGAGGAATTAAATCTACAGGTTGCACAGCTAACAAGCCAAAACGCTGGGATTTGCACAGCAGCACTATCTTCTCTCCACTTGGCTACAGAGAGAGGATCCCATAAAACAGCATCTTAGGAAGAACCAGCTTCCCCTCACGAGGCAGGAGGCTAAGGGCCGGGGCACCCACACCCACCTCTGTGTTGAGCGGGAACTTCACGTGGGTTTTCTTTCGGAAGCAGAGCTTGGTGAGGTCATAGAGAACTGTCAAGAGATGGTCATCAGGTGTCACTGTGTCTTCATCACAGACGCTCAGCTCCAGAACGTTCTAGGGGAGAACGGGTGGGGTGTGAGTCTGGTCACTGAGGCTGCATCCCCCCATTCCCAGGATGAGGGGCCTGACCTCAGTCCTAGTGAACAGGTGGGTCTGAGGGATGGGGGCAAGCATAGCTCAGGTGTGAGGGACATTTGTGGGGACATGAATAAAGGGAAAAGTGAAAGGGTTAGTTGCATCTGACTCTGCTACCCCACGGACTATAGCCCACCAGGTTCTTCTATCCAGGTGAATTCCCAGGCAAGAATACTGGAGTGGGTTTCCATTCCCTTCTCTAGGGAATCTTCTAGACCCAGGGACCGAACCCAGGTCTCCTGCATTGCAAGCAGAGTCTTTACCATCTGAGCCACCAAGGAGGCCCTGGATTAAGGGAGAAAAGTGTCTATTCCCTCCTTCGCAACTCTCCGAGGCCTTCCTGCCCTTCTTCTCTGGTTCCCCTACTGGGGAATTTTGCTCTTTTATAAGCTTGGCAGGGGCCTGTGAAGTGTGAGGGATTTCATTTCACATAGGGGAAGGTTGGAAGGACACAGCAAGCAAGACATTTGCCAAGATACAGCATGTATCCAGTGCTGGGACCCAGGAGCTGAAGACAGTTCTTTTGGTACAGAAAACACAGTTCAGGGGCACCATTACATTTCATACTCCAGGTGGAGAGGTGTGGCAAAGATTACAGAGGCTTTGATTTGGTTGAGGTGGAGTGTTGGAGCTCTATCCTTTGGCTCATCAGCCCCTAAGTGAGGTCTCATGGGTGGTCCCAAAGCAGAAGGTCAAGGGTGGAGCAGCTACCCTCTCATCTGGCCGAGCTCTGAGATGACTTAGGTGACTAATATTAGCCCTGGGATTAGCCTCTGAGGCCTCTTGTTCCAAGGATCCTGGGAGATGGAGGTTGGGGCTGGATTTGCCTCTTTGGTCCCTATCTAGTGGACCCGAGATGGTCCTGGGGCTTCCCAGTGAGTGGGATCTGCTGACTTTGTAATTGCTAGATACCAGGGTGGTCCAGTGCTCCCAATGCAGGGGGCATGAGTTCAATTCGTGGTCAGGGAGCTAAGATGTTACATGCCACATGGTGTAGCCAAAAAAGAAACCAGGTGTGTCCTAGAACCAACCCAGCAGCCCCGGAGATCTACAGAAAAAAGAAACACATATTCTGGTTTCAAGATGGCATAGCTCATACTGAAACTCCTCCTTTCTCACCAAAAATCTTATATATGATAGAAAAGACATTTTTAAAACAATAAATACAAAACTCTACTTGAAAACAAACAGATATATCATGAACTAAAAAAGGAGATGCATTCCTAAAATATGAAAGTGGTAAGCTGGATGGAGCTGTCAAGCCTCAGATGCCTCGGGACTGGCTCTGATGCCTTCATGATGAGGGTAAATTCATCTGAAGGGCACCCTGGCGCAGCTGTCAAAACTCAGGGTGTTCAGGACAGGATTCTCCCACAGGAGATATGACCTCCATGTAGCGTCAGTCACATATATCTGAAGAAGGCCTATACCATGAATCAGCAACTCCAAAAGTGAAAGAGCATGCACCCAAGGAATTAGAAGTAAACCAGCCATCCAAAAAGGATTTACAACAGTGAAAGCCCTCTGTTTGGGATTAGACTGGCCTCGGACCTATGGAGTAGATTGGCTCTTCTCTCTGTATCCTTCCACTTGGTGTATGCTCTGGAAACACACTCAATTTGGGGGCAGGAGACAGTTCCAGGGACAATTTAGAGACAGGGACAGAGAAGCAGGAAAGATGGTAGAAGGATGACTATGCCCAGAGGGACAAATGTGAGACAGGCAGAAGAAAGGAGTAGGGGAGTGGGGAGACACAGGACAAGAAGCGGGTAGAAAGAAAGACAACCAGGCCTGAGGAGGACTCGTGAACAACGAGAAGGACAAGCAGGCCAGGAGGGAGCAGAGCTGCAGCAGGGCAGGCAGGTGCTGGCCTCGTGCCTCACCTTCACTTGGCTCTGGATCTGGAAGCTGAAGGTTTCGTTCCACTCTGGGTTCCGGCAGTTGGAGATGGTCCTGGTCCTCAGCCTCTTTTGACTGGCGGTGGGCAGCCAGAGGCTCACGAAGCAGTCTGTCAGGCTCACTGTCCGAGGAAGACAAGGGTGAGGGGGTGAGGAGCCAACTCAGGGCTGAAGAGGAGAGAATGTGGAGGCAGAAGCCGGAGGCCTCGTCTCAGCTGCAGGTCCCCTCTTGACTCGCGGCCCTGACTCTCCAGAGAGAGACCTTTGTCCCAGAACCCTGAGAAGGTCATGGACTTCAGGCTGGAGGTTTCAGAGAGGACGCAGGCCCCCCTGCCTGGTCTTAATGGAGATGGGCTCTGGCTGTTCTCAGAAGCATCCTGGCTCTTGTTGGTTTGGGACAAGGTATGGCTGTGACTATCCAGTTTTTTTGGCTTCCATGGTGGCTCAAACAGTAAATCTGCTTGCAATGCAGGAGACCTGGGTTCAGTCTCTGGGTCAGGAGGATCCCCTGGAGAAAGAAATAGCTACCCACTCCAGTATTTTGCCTAGAGAATCCCATGGACAGAGGAGCCTGGCGGGCTATAGTCAATGTGGTCACAAAGAGTCAGACACGACTGAGCAGATAACGTACACACACACGGCTGGGCAGTTTTCTCTCTGCCAGGGGATGATCTAAAGGACTAGCCACTCAGAGGTCAAGTTTATCTCTTGCTTTAGCCCAGGGCACCAGGGAAGCCAAAGTAAGGCTCAGCTCTGGGCTGCGGAGAAGCAAGGATTAGAAGGGACACTGTTAGGGAGGAGGGAGTCAGCCCCAAGGCCCAGTGGGGACAGCCTGGAGCAGAACAGGCTATTCAGCAGGATCTAGGGACAGGGAATGCAAATCTCATGTGGCTGAACATCTCAGATGCACCCACCTGGGCTCTTTGTATCTATACTGGTCTCCCCACCTGGACTGCGTGGCCCAAGAAACCCTCATATCTAAGACCACATACTTTATTTTTCATTCAAAAGAACAACATGAATGTGATGATGCTGTGTGTGCTCGAAGGACAAAAGCTGTGACCCCAACAGGCTCTCCTAAAGTTAAAGAAGGCCTCCTGGGTTTTCTCTTTGGAGCAGTGGCAGGCACAGGGATAGGAATAGGGTGAAAACCCAGTGTCCTGACACCATTCCACCTGGGAGGAGGGAGGAAGAGGCGCCACGAAGAGGCCCTTGTTATTCCTCTGGAAATCTGCTGGGGGTAATTCCCAGGACATCCACCAGAAACATAGAGAATGAGAAAAGTCAATACAGTCTCCAGTGTTAGAGAAGCTTCTTCTAGATGGTAAAGCAGGGCAGGGATGGGAGTTCTGTACTGATAGGACTGATCTGAACTAGTTCCTAATTATAATTAATAATGTCCTGTGAGAATGGAACCAGAGGTGACCCCTCCCCCCAGACTGACTTAGTCCTGTATTGTTACTACACTGAGAACTTCATCAGACTTAATAACCATGGCTTGCATCATGAGCATCCCTGATTTCATCCCCTCTGTCTGGTTAATCTTTCAGGCTAATCTTTCACCATTCAATGAACTGGAATTCATGGCCTTCCGCCCATCAAACAGAGATAAGATAACACTGTCTTTAAATGTCATAATCATCATTAATCCAAACACAACAGAATCAAAAGAAAATGACGACATCTTCCTACCATTCCTTCCATGCCCAACTTGTTCCTCCTCACTATGAACTCAGGTGTCCTGACTAGACTCTCACATTGAGTTGATTTAACTCCCTGGTGCTCTCCAGCCTGTCCACTTCTCCCTGCTTGCATGGCCACTGCCTTGGTGCAGGCCATCTTCATGTCTGCCATCTCTTCATCACTACCCCACTGGGAACCCTGTCTTCTGTCCTGCCCCACCCTCATCTCTCTCTAGAGAAACCAAAGGGCTCTTTTCCCATCGGTCACTCCCCAGTTAAAGATCCTTCAGTGGCTCCCTGCCCACTCATGCTGAGTCCCACCCACTCAGCATGGCTACCCCTCCCACTTTCCCAGCCTCACATCATTCCTTCTCCCTATCATCCCTTCTCCCTATCATCCCAGCCCCGCCCTGTCCCCAAATACACACACACACAGGCATTCACACATGCATGTACACACACACACACACTGTTACATGCATGTGCTCACATACTCCAAACTCCAGCCAAACCCTGTAGGTCTCAGAAGGCCATGTCGTCATGCCATGAACACCCTCCTCTTCCTGTTTCACACTATCCTTCTTCCACCCTTTCAGGTTGCAGAAGGGACCTCCCTCTGGAAGCCCTGCCTAAGCCCCCAAGTCTGGGCCAGGTGCCCTCATAGCCCAAAGCCTCCTGCTCCTCTCCTGATGAAGCACTGCTGACAGGTTGGTGCGTGTGTCTCCATCACCCCCTGAACCCTGGGAAGCCCAGGAGACCCAGTATTGGCACAGCTGGATATTTGTGACTAAACGAATGATAGAAAACCCCAACTTCCTGCTATCGGGATATATCAGTACCCCAGAAATTCTGGGCTGAGTCACCATAGATATAGATAGGGTTGGCATGTCTAATGGCTCTGTTCAGAGGGAGACTCCCTGGGGACCTGCTCAGTCCTCCTGGGCCCTCCTTTGGCTTTTCCTGGTGTCCAAGTCCCCTCCTCTTGGCCTGCCTCCTGTGCAGGGGGAGCCTGAAGGCAGGGACCCCACAACCCTACACCCACTTGCTTAGCACGATTTCACAGACCCTGGAAAGGCTCCTTTTCCTCTAAGATTTCTTTTCTATCATCAGTCAATGCCTAAAATTCTCCCATTAAATCCACTGGGCTTTCCCTGGTGGTTCAGATATTAAAAAAATCTGCCTGCAATGCAGGAAACCCAGCTTTGATCCCTGGGTCAGGAAGATGCCCTGGAGAAGGAAATGGCAACCCACTCTAGTACTCTTGCCTAGAGAATACCTTGGACAGAGAAGCCTGGTAGCTTATAGTCCATGGGGTTGCAGAGTTGGACTTGACTGAACGGCTAACAAACACAAATCCACTGAAGTCTCAGAATTTTTGACCTAAGGCTTAAATCTCCAATTAAGATTAAAAACAAAACAAAACTCCTGGAAGAGCCAGCATTGGTCAGATACCTACCGGTCAAGCATAAATTTTTTTTTCCAGTCCTTTTGCAGAGAGCCATTCTGCCTGTCCCCCTAAGGTTGGGAAGGAGAGTGCAACCCAAGAGAGGATAATCTTGGGGAGGGATGATGGTGAAGGGAGGCTGCCAAGCCCGGATGACAAGCTGTGGCATCATGAGCTGACTGTAAGGTAGTGACTGTTGCTGTGTGGGCAATTAAGAGTGCTTAAGTAATCATGACCCAATTCTAAGAACTTTGGGGAATTTCCTAAGCACAGATTGGTTCTAATCCTTGTACCTCATGAAGTGAAAAAGGGCTTGGTCATAAGAATGACATATCTCTTTTTCCAGAATGTGGGTGGCCAAGATGACTTAACCATCTCTACTGATATGAACATCATCTTCCTTAGAGACACCCACCTCACAGCTCTTGGGGTGATGGTTTGAATTTTAATTTATTGTCCCAAGGGGAATAAAAACTCTGGACAGCTGCAAGATTTCCAGGCCAATTCTCTTGCTGCCCTGACCTAGCTCCTTGATGAGGGAGCCACCCCCGAATCTCATCCCTTTGAGGCTCCTGGAAATCTTAGAAACTCAGGCACCCCTTACAGGACTGAACCAGCTTCTGTCCTACCCACCCAGATGTCTTCATTTTTGATCTAAGCCAGGAGGAACGATTTAGGGCAAAGGTAACCCAGGACCTGCAAGATGTCAGGATAGTCTCAACCCAGTCGAGGCAGAAACAGAGTGCAGCCCGTGACGACTGTGGAACCAGATACAACGTGACCTGGGCTGACACCCCCAGACACCATGACTGCCCCCAGCTCTGTTCCTCAGGGAAATGGGGGAAAACACAGACATGTTCCAAAGGGGACCGAGTACCCTCGAAGGGCAGCCTGTGTGCCAGAGGCACGTGTGGGGAAGAGAGAGGGGAGGTGGTGGGCCAGTCCTTAGCCTGCTTCTCTGGCTGCCTGCTCTCCACCGCACCTCCACCTCTGGGGCCCGCAGGTGATGGGAGTAGCAGGAAGTGCCCTAGATGGTGGGAGGGTCTGAGAGCACAGGTGCAGGACTGCCCTAGAGTGTGAGGCCCGCAGGCCACGCAGGGCGGGGACAGAGTCACCTCTAAAGGAGGCGAGGCGGCGAGGCCACTACAGGCATGTGAAAGCTGTGCCCTGTCCCCGAGGGGAGTGGGGGAAGTGTCTGATGACCCACCCTGGCGTGGAAATGAAGGCAAAAGAGGCAACCAGGTGACAGGCTCTGGATCCAGGGGACACTTCCAGGCTCCTCACATCACTCACTGGTGGCCTGGGAGGCCCCGAGAAGTCCGTGGCCCCCTGGCCGACCTGGGAACAGAGCCATGCTGGCTGCAACTGATGGCATGGGCTCTGGACACTCACCGTCCCAGGGACGGGGTCTGAATCCTGCCTGGTCCCTTTGTTCTCTCCTGGGATGTAGGGCCCTCCCTTCCCCATCTCCACACTCATCCTTGCGTTGCGGTGTTGCAGCGTTAGCTTTGCAGCAAGCTGTCAGCCTCTTCCCCAGGGCTCCTGCTCCATCTGCACAGAAGCCCTTGAGGTCGTGCAGTCCCTGCCTCAGAGACTAGGGTGCTACCTAGATTCCCATCCATCCTCTGAATAGCCTGGGCTCCCTTTCCTGGCTTGTCCTTCCTACCCCTCAGCAGGCCAGACCTGGGATCAAACACTGATTCTGCTTTAGGCAGTTAATCCTTATGTGCAAATGGGCCCCACAGCACTGCCCTCAGGTTGGGGAGGATGAGTGGTGTCTGCCCCGGGCAGGCCCCCAGCAGGTGCTGGGGGTGGAATGCAGGAGGAGTCCTCCTCCAGATTGGGCTCCCAGACCTCTGGATGCTCACATCTTGTCCCCTCAGACCTCAGGCGCTCAAAGCAGCCTTCCTTAGCTACTCCCAGTTTTCAGTGTCCTTTAAATCCCGTGGTGACAAGATCAGAATGCCACCCTCTGATCTTGTGTTAGTTGCTCACTCATGTTCCACTTTTGAAACCCCATGGACTGGTAGCCTGCCAGGTTCCTCTGTCCACGGAATTCTCCAGTCAAGAACACTGGAGTGGGTAGCCATTCCCTTCTCCTGTCTNGTGCTCAAAGCAGCCTTCCTTAGCTACTCCCAGTTTTCAGTGTCCTTTAAATCCCGTAGTGACAAGATCAGAATGCCATCCTCTGATCTTGTGTTAGTTGCTCACACATGTTCCACTTTTGCAACCCCATGGACTGGTAGCCTGCCAGGTTCCTCTGTCCATGGAATTCTCCAGTCAAGAACACTGGAGTGGGTAGCCATTCCCTTCTCAAGGAGATCTTCCTGACCCAGGGATCAAACCCAGGTCTCTTGCACTGCAGGCAGATTCTTTACCATCTGAGCCACCAGGGAAGCCCGCCATCCTCTATTACCACTCCATGATTGCTTTGCATATAGATGCCTCCCCTTGCGTCAGGCTCTCCCAGCATAGTTGAGTCCCAGGGTGAGGGCAATATAAGGGAGCTCTGGGGAACCTGGGGCCCTTGGGCCATTCCTGTGTGATTGCCAGTAAGTGGGGACCCCCTCAGTCATGGGCCCTGACACAGAGCTTTGTTCTCCTTGAGGGCCAGGCTTCCTTCCTGGATGGTGGGGAGGTGAGGGGAGCATAGGGAGGGGCTTCTGTCCTACCCACCCAGATGTCTTCATTTCTTCCTGAAACCAGAGACTTCCCTGGGCCCCCATGGCCTGGGAATGCAGCAGAGGCCAGGATGAAAGAGAAATTAAAGCAGCAAGAAGACCCTGAACAAAAAGCCCTGGTGAGTCAACCATATCCATGGGCTGATTGCAGAACTGGGGCCCCTGGCATGCACTCTCAGTCCCATCTGGGATCCAGGTCCTGAGAAGAGCACTGGAGCTGACTGGCTTCCTGGTCCCCAAGGGCCTCCCCTTCCCTTCCATCCCAACAGCTCCTAAACTCATGCCCAGGGTGGGGGAAGCTGACTCCTGGAAGGGGTCCCAGGGAGGGGAGGGCGGTGAGGAGAACGCAAGGTGGACAGCCGGGTGAGGACTGCAGGGGCTGCTTATGCAAAGGTTGCAGCTACAGGGAGGGGCCTGGAAAATGATACAAACCCCAAAGTCTGAAATACAACTTGAATACAGAACACACCCAGACACACATGCACACACACACAGCGACCCCTGCCCATTTCCCCTCTAGGCCTGTCTCCATCCTGGCCCCAGAAGTAGAGAGGAGGGAGGGAAGAAGGAGGGGGAGACTCACCCACGTCGGCCTGTCGAACGTTCTTCATGCGGATGACCCTCACTGTCAGCAGGTGGCATGGAGACAGCCCCTCCTGTGGATGGAGAGGACACTGGACTTACTCTTCATGCAGCAGTGGCAGGTGGCCTTGACAGAGAGAGCAGCTCAACCTGGACAGGCTCCCACTGCCCAGACTCCAGTGGCCTCCCCCCTGGGACCATCTGTGGTATATATAGGTCCCCTCTCTCTTAAACCTCCTCCTCCATCCCATCCCTCTGGGTTGTCACGAAGTACCGCTTTTGGATTCCCTCTGTCATACAGCAAATTCCTACTGGCTATCTATTTTTATATATAGTAATGTATATGTTTCAATGCTACTCTCTCAAATCATCCCACTCTCTCCTTCCCTCACTGTGTCCAAAGGTCTGTCCTTTATGTCTGCGTTACATGAGTCTTTTTACTGTCCACTTCCAGCCCGTGCCCAAGGCAGACACCATCGGACTCCTCCAACCCACCCAGTGATGTCTATAGAGGCCTCTGTACTGGAACCCTTTACACTCTGAGTCATCCACTCCATGTTACAAGAGTCACCTTCTACCCTTTTGAGAAAATGCAATTCTTCTCTATTTAAAATAATATTCGGGTTTTTGGGAAACCATGAGAGTGTGAAAAAAGAGTCCCCAAAATGCCAATACTCAGAGAAGATCACTATGTATAAATACTTTTATTTTCAACTCAGACTGTCCACAGATAGTTCATCTGCCTTGGCTATTGCCAGATAATATTTGTAATATAATCTACTGAACATTTACTCTAATAGAGGCAGGGTGGGCACAGCAGGAGACCTTGATCTTGGCCGGTGAGAGGTCCTGCTCAGTTGGCCTTGCAGGGGTCCTGGGGCAGAGAGTGCAGTGCAGGCTGATCATGGCCTTCTCCCCAGGGCCCTTCAGCCTCAGGTCAGTGGGTGATCTGGGGGCCAGGGACAGACTGAGGGCTGTGTCCCATGGAGCTTCAGAGCCCTCACCACAGCTTGTCCATTGGTTGGGCTCAGTCCTTGAAGCAGCAGCGAACCTCTCCCTGATCCCCACCTCCAAGCCCTAATGGTGGTAGCTCTCTCCACGGGTCACAGTCCAGGGGCCCTGCCCTCGTTTGGGTGTACTGAGGAGCCAGAGGCCCAGCTGGGCCTCGGGTGCCGGGCTCCCTGAGTGATGTCACCGGGACAGTGTCTGGGGACCTGGCCCTGTGGGTGCCACCAGCTGAGATCTGCCTCCTCAGTTGAGCCTCGGCACTGTGGGAGGACCTAGACTGGATGCTGGACAAATGCTCCCAAGCAGGGTAACCGGCCGGCACAGGGAGCTTCCACCTCTTAGCAGAGCCCGGACCTCAGAGGGGAAGAGATGAGCCTTGAGACCTTGCCCTTTCTTGTCAGAATGGAGGATAATATTTGTTTTTAACACCAAAAACATTTTGTACTGAGGTATAGCTAGTAGGATATTTGGTTTGGTGGAGATTTACAGGAACACTGTGACTTGACCATGACCTGACCTCAAGAACAAAGGCACATATATACAATGGAATATTACTAGGCCATAAAAAAGAATGAAGTTGTGCCATTTGCAGAGATGTGGATGGACCTAGAAACTGTCATACAGAATGAAGTTAAGTCAGAAAGAAAAAACAAATATCATATATTTATGCATGTATATAGAATCTGGAAAAATGGTACAGATATTTGCAAAGCAGAAATAGAGACACAGATCTAGAGAACAAATGTATGGACACCAAGGAGGGTAGAGGGGGTGGGATGAATTTGGAAATTGAGGTTGACATATATACCCTACATATATACCCTGTTTAAAATAGATAACTAATGAGAACCTAGCACAGGGAACTCTACTCAATGCTCTGTGGTGACCTAAATGGGAAGGAAATCCAAACAAGAGGGGATGTATAGGAATAGCTGATTCACTTTTCCGCACAGCAGAAACTAACACAACATTGAAACACAAATAAACCCCAATTTTAAAAAAAAGGATCTGACACTAAAAAGTTTGTAACAATTAACCACTCTCCTTCCTCGTCTTTCCTAGAAAAGGGCTTTGCTGAAAGCTTTTGGGGAGTTCAGGAGTTTTTAAGGCGTGACCCATCTCCTTGCATGGCCCTGCAACAAACATTTCTCTGTTCCAAACGCCAGCATTTTGGTTTTGCTTGGCCTCACATCAGGTGCACATTCTTGCATCAGGTACACAGATTTGCATTTGGTAACATTACTATTTTCCAGATACTTCTCTTATAGTTTCTAATTTCATAAAACCGTTATAATAAAAGTTTGCTGTCTTTTAAAAAATTAAATAATTGACATATAACATTGCATGAGTTTGAAGTATACAGCATAATGATTTGATGATATATGTATCTTGTATTGTCATAGGGTTATCCTAAGAAGTTTAGTTATCCATCATCACATGTAATTAAAATTTTTTTCTTGTCATGAGAGTTGTTATTTTGATGTCTGTCCTTCCAGGCTCTACTGGGGCTTAATTTGTTTCTTGTTTCTTTTTATTTTTTAATTGAAGGATAATTGCTTTGCAGAATTGTGTTGGTTTTTGCCAAATATCAACATGAATCAGTCATAGATATACATATGTCCTTGCCCTCTCTCTCTCTTTTTTTGATGTGGACCATTTTAAAGACTTTTACTGAATTTGTTACAATATTATTTCTGTTTTATGTTTTGTTTTTTTGACCAGGAGGCACAGGGGATTTTAGCTCCCTGACCAGGGACTGAAGCTGCACCGCTTGCACTGGAAGGCAAAATCTTCATCACTGGACCACCAGGGAGTTTCTTGGGGCTTGATTCTAACCAAGAACAATAGGACAATGGCTGGGAAGGTTGTTGCTTGGTCCCTGAGATCCATGTATAAGTCAGCTTTAGGGCCTTTTCTCCCTTTTCGCAACAGCTGCCTCAAAGCTGGAACAAAGCCATACTGTCACATACAGGTCTGAGGATTCTTTTTGTGAGATTAACTCTGAAACACTGAATATTTTCATGGTCAGTCACTTGCTCTAATGGGATTGCCTTTCGAGCCTTGATACTTGGACCAAAGGCTGCGCGTAGCACTTCTCTTCTGGTTCTGGAAATACAGCTCTGCCTTTGGGCAGACACCCTCCAGGCATGTGGGTCCTCATGTGGGCAGAGCATGTGTCCTGGTCTGATCTGGGGAGGAGGCAGGAGTCATCTTTCATCCAGGAGAGCGGCTCTGGCAAAGCCTCTTCCCCTGACCCACTTCCTCAGAGGGCAGCTAGAGGACTCCAAGCGGGGAGCCAGCCAAGGCCTTGGCCCAGGCAGGGGTCACTCCCCACGTCTCTGAACCCAGGGGCCCAGTCCTCTCAGCCGCCACGGCCCTTTTCCTGCCCCTAGGAGGGGCTGTCCTTGGTCCTGCCCAGCTCCTTTGTGTCTTCCCTGGGAGGGAATCAGCATCCACAGCTTCCTGTAGGACCTCACTAGGGATCTCCCTGCCTTCCAGGAAAAACTCTCCGCTGTCATCTAACCCTGTACCTCCTGACGAAGTTGACCATTTCTTCTACTCTAACTCAGCACCACTAACCCTTACAGCACCTCCAAAAGCAGTTATTATTAGCCTCGCTTTACAGATGGAGACTCTGAGCCTAAGTCCTTTGACTTCAGGCACTCAGCTCGAATCAAAAGAAATTGAGTTTGCATCCAGTTCTGATTTTTTTGTGTGTATGTGATGTGGACCACTGCTGTTTGTTTTATATTTTGGCTTTTTGGCTATGAGGCATGTGGGATCTGAGCTTCCCAACCAGAGACTGAACCCATGCCCCGTGCAGTGGAAGGTGAAGTCTTCACCACTGGCCCACCAGGGAAGTCCCCTGGCTCTAATTCTTAAGCCTGCGTTCATCACTACCATTATATTGTCACTTTAAACTTGAAAGTGACCCTCGACAAACATGAAGACAGATGCGGCTTGCCCCAGTCTTCTCTGAAAGTCTATTTTCCTGTCAGATTTTTTGTTTCACCTTGAATTATCCCAAAGCCCCCAGACAACCCCCACACTCTGGCAGTCCTACTTTCAGTACTCCTCTGACACATTCCATCATCTCTCCCTTAATCAAACAACCAGAGTATGTCAGGACTATAAGAGCTTTTAAGAGAAGTTCCCACTTTCTAGCAGCCACAGAGGGCTGTTTTGTGGTCTGGAGCCTCAGCTTACACCTTTAGCCCAGGAATTTTCAGGAGACACCCAGTTGCAAAGTATTCTGCAAAGCACTCATCCACCTGCCAGCAGGGAGACAGAGCCTTGAGGGGGTGAGAGAGAGCCCAGAGGGGCCATGCTGGGAGGAATGCAGCGGGAACACGGGACTCAGATCTTGGGGCCAGATGATTCCAGGAATTAAGTCTATGAAAAATGACCTTCTGGGATTACAGTGAGTGTACATATTTTGCTCCTGATATAATTAGCTCAGTTGGAGTGATGCTGCTGCTGCTAAGTCGCTTCAGTCGTGTCTGACTCTGTGCGACCCCATACACAAAACTTCATGGTCCCAGAGCTAACAAAAACACGATAGAAAGATGTACTAGATCAAAGGATAGTGTTTGTGACTATGGGAACTAGAAACTGGTGGGTTTACGAAACCCAAGTGTATGGGGTGGCTTATGGGATCCAGGTAAGAACTTCAGGGGCTTGGACAAGCTCATCTCTCTGACAGGATTGCTAGCTGGGTATCAGAGTGAACGTTTAACAGCAGATATGGCCAGGCACCAGCTAGTCTGTAGCCCTGGGTCAGGGTGGGTGGTAATCCTCCAGTTCATGAGGGCACTGGAGGGTCCAGGGACAAGGACCACAGAGCACTCAGGAGGCCGGAGCTCAAGGCAGGGACTATTTGGCAACCAGTGGCGAAGTGTATTTAAACGCTTTAACAACCAGGACTGCTGCGTAGGGACGGGGGCGCTGGATGGCAGGTTTCTGGGAAGCCACAGCTCAGGCTGTAGGCACACCTGGCTCCAGCCTCCTCCCAGCCTTGGTCCTGGGGGTTGGTTTCACCAGGACTCTATTTCCCCTGAAACCTCCTTAGGACAGGGGCATCTTGCCAGCTTATGTGGAAAAAAGCTTGACTCTCAGGACTGATTATTTTGCAACCCAGTATTAACCCTTTCCAGCCCCTTACTTTATAGACAGAGCTCTGGTGGGGAGGTTGGGAACACAATTCATTACCCTCCTCTCATACGCCAGGCTCCGCTCTACTGGGGGCACTATATCTGTTCTCAACTAGCCTCCCTGCCCTAAGGAGACTCTGAGGAAGGCACTACCGTTCCTCTTTGCAGAGAAGACCAAGGTTAAAGAGCTTGCATCTCAAAAGGGGTCACACAGCCCAGAAGGGGCGGGGCTGCATATGTAGATATACTTGGCTGCAGGGGAGTGCCCATTCCATCCACTTGGAGGCTGGCCCTCACCGCAAATTAACCAACTCAGTTAATAGCTTGCTCTGGGTCATGCACTAGAGTAGTTAACAGCAGAGGCAAGAGTAAAACCCTCAGCTCCCATGTGGGGGCTATCCTAACACCCCAGAAAACCAGCTGTCACCACACATTAGAAGAATATTTAGTTACAGGTGGCTCCCAGGGTCTGGCTCCCGGTGGGGGTGGGAGCTGGGAGGAGGGTATGACAACGATATTTCAAAAGTAGTAAGGGTCAAGGCTACCCTAACCAACCAGCCCATGAGGTCTGGGTGCTGATGAGGGAAGACAGCTCCCTGGAAGCCTGTGGGAACTCCCGTCTGCAGGGCTTCTCAGGGCAGGACCAGCTGGTGATGCCACCTCCTTGCTGGAGAGCTGGATGTATCCATCAGTTTCTTGTGATACTTGTGTCAGAGCTCAGGACAGCCTGGCAGTAGCTTCCAGGTATCAAGGACCCTCCCTAAAAGGAGAGCATGTGGATGGGGACTCTGTAGGCCCCTAGAATGCTTCCCTGCTAGTCTGAGCAGCTCCCCAGACCACGTTCCTTTTTATCACTCAGACTAGGTGAGGGGATTGGGCAAGAAGTCCCAGCTCTGAGTTATGGACCCCCCAGGACCTGAGAGGGAAGAGTGCAGCTCTCAATTGCTTCATTCCTCACTTCAAGGTAAGCTCTGTCCTTTCTGTGGAGGTTTCTTCTCACTCAAGCTCTTGGAAGCTCAATGAGACAAGGGAGACAGGAGCACGTGTGGACCAGAGGCTCTTTCAGCGCCCCGGGGGCTGTATAGAAACAGCCCAGAAGGCAACATCTATCCTGGACCGGTCGGCGGGGCACCAGGCGCCTCACAGCCTGGAACTTCCCTCTTGGGATCCTTGGAGACTGAGCAGGGTCTCCACCTCCCACCCCAAGACAAAACACTTCCGGGGCATCGTTCATCTCATTCCTGATCTAGTGTGGGCGGGGGAACGTCAACAGGAAGACGTCACTGCTGACAGTGCTTGTCATGGCATGCCGGCAGCAAACTGGAAGACTGAGATGAGGTGGGAGAGCCCAGACAGAACTGGTCCAGAGCCCTGGAGGTTTGACCCATGAACCTGGGCTCTCCCTGGGAGCTGTTATATGGACCCAGGGGTCTCGACCGCAATACTAGGAGGGGCGCTTCACGGCCAGTGGGGACAGGTCGGCAGTGGCACTGGTCTTCACCTGACAGCACGCCACACACTCTCACAGCAGGCAGTTCGGCAGGTCCGCAGGGTGAAAGCCTGCTCGCTGCTAGGAGTGGCCAATGTGACCCATCCCCAGCGGTGCCGAGCACTTCCTGGGTGCTGCTGGCCCCAGGATGGCCCTGAGCCACTCCCATGCATTTTGTCAAGCTTGCGGGTACCTTAAGCTGGGCCATCCACCCAGAGGCCTGGCACCAACTGGGCCAGACTGTGTCCCCCATTGCCAAGCAGGGACTGCCCTAGCCAAGGTACTCCATGTCTCTGGAGTCTGCTGTGACCCCAGCCCTCCCTGAGCGTGTCTCCTGCCCTCGACTCCTGTCCCACCCA